>OX596012.1:12805086-12994713 GCA_951394025.1 Heteromyza rotundicornis
TGAAACAACCACTCTCAATTCATCAATGTGCTGCTTCAATTCATCAATGGGCAGTTTAGAAAAAATTTAAATGTTTTGCTGTCAAAATCAGTATACTGAAAAAAAATACGTGTTAAAATCAAGTAAATTGTATCCTTGATCAAAAATACATATTTTTTCCTCAATTTAAGGAATTTTTCCTAATTTTAAGGAATTTTAAAGAAGTCACCGCCTTTTTAAGACATAATTTCAAAGAAATATTCTTTTTATATAAGACATAAGTATTCAGTTTAAAGTCAAAACTTACTCATCTTAAGTAAAATTGCTCCTAAATTCAAGGCTATCACGACTTTAGGGCTATTTTATTCCCATTTTTCCTTTGGATTAAGTAATTTTTCCTTAAATTATTTTTCAGTGCACTATTATACTGAGATACACTGCGCGTCCGCAGAATAGTTTCACAATAAATGTTTTTTTGTAGCTCTGATTTTTCTGTTTGAATTTATTGATTTTGATTTACATACAGTATTTGTTTTGTTTCTGCACTGGTGTTTATCAGAGTCCTTCATACTATTTCACATAATGTTGAATTTTTTCTCTCAAACCAGTTTTGACAGAAAAGCTAGAGCTACAAAAAATTTGATTGTGCAACTATTCTGCTGACGCGAAGTGTATCTCAGTATTATAGAGCACCGGAAAAAAAATGTACTCCAGTTAAGAAAAAATTACTTAATCCAAAGAAAGCATGGGAATGAAACTGCACTAAAGTCATTGATAGCCTTGAAATTGAGAACAGTTTTACTTAAGATAAGTAAATATTGAACTTATATTGAGAAAAACCTGTCCTTTTTTCAAGGTCATGTCTTTGTTTCAAGGAGAAAAATTTACTTGCTGTTTTTTTTTCAGTGTACATTCAGTTTTGGCTAGAAATGGACAACGGCGGTACATATCGTTTTAATTTTTTTCTCAGTGTAATTTTAGGGCAAATAAGATTTTTTTCATGTTTTATTTCATTGATTTAACGTGCCAACTAGACTGAAAACCACGCCTAAGACCTTCTAAGATTTGGGCCCGATCGAATAATTTTTGGTCCCAACTTTGCCCATACGGGCTAACATTTTTATGAGTAAAAAAATTCTTTTACATCTAGGAAAGTACAAGAAAAAAACAAACCTATCCGTTTTCTGCGGTGTGCCCCGTGGGGACTAATCTGTCTTTGGAATCAATTTTTACCGGCCAGCATAATGCTAACGTGACACACATTATTCAGAGCAGGAGTCTCTAATACGATTGATTTTCTAATTGAAGAGGGGGATGGAAGAAAGCGGTATGTAACATAAAAATATTTTCGATTTTTCGCTTCAAATAGCGAAGGCACAAACTAAAAATTATCAATCAAACAAACAGTTTTTTTGTTTTGTGCATTTAATATTGAATGTAGCGCATACCGCAACAACGAGGACATCAACTACTTAAAACAGGAAACATGATAAAAATTAAACCTTAACCACTTTCAACAGCCATCTTACACCCATCTAACTTTAAATCAATTCACTAGCTACACCCGAAACAACTCATTGCATATTCTGTAATTCCCCTCATAACATATTAAAATGATGCCAACCGCCCCTTTTTTTTTACGGCATTTATTTTTTTTTTACGCCATTTCACAACTGCAGAATTTTTGGAAAAAATAATTCCGCAAGACAGCCTTAAAGTACAGGAAGTGCCTAACAGAAAATTGCACAATTTGAGTTGCGCCACTTCCGGTGTAGCTATGCGATATACGCTAGAACGCGCTTAAGCCAATATGTCATGTGACATGATTGTCTTCGACTGCGTCTACACCACGTACGAAAAAAGGGAAAAATAAAGCAACTATTGCATTTCAGCCAGCTAACATGACAATGATGATGACGTTGCTGATGACGAAGGCAAGCTGACGTTAAAGTTAAGTTGTGTTGAGCGCGCAAACGAAAAAAAAAAAAGGTAGGTTTAAGTGGTTGGGAAGAAAATTGCCGCTCGTTGACGCATTTGAATTTGATGGGTGTGTGTGTGTGTGTGAGTGTGTGTGTGTATGTGTGTGTGTGTGTGCTATTGATTTTTGCTATTTGCCTTGCCAGATAGACATTAGAATTTGGATTTTGATGGGCCAAAATGTATGCATTGGAAATGCAAATCAACGTAACAAGATTGCCTGGCGGGCTAAAATCCAATGCATGTTGATGCTAGTGAAATGTTGGCTAAATTTCTGAGCAAGTGGCAGCTGACTTATGGCAATTGTTATACTCATCGTTGGCATGTGAAATCCCAAAAAAAGCTACTAGCCCAAATGTTAATCAACCTAAACAAATTTTTTTATTTTTTCTTTTAATTTTCAGAAATTTTTTTGCAATTCTGCTTTAATTTATTGTCTGTCATATTATATTGCATTTACAGCTGTATACATTACACAAACACAAAATTCACATGCTCCTTCAGCCAATTATGCATACATACATGGCAAACATGCACACACACACACACACACACTAATAACTGTGTAATACGCGTCAATAACGCGATTCTAATCGGTTTTTGCATAACATTTGCTTCCGCCACTCTAGGCTTGATTTTCAGTAGGTATACATACATATATACTAATGCATACATACATATATGTGTGTGCTTTCGAATTTGACTGTGCTTCCCCTGACCGCCATGATGTATGCAATGATTTATTACGCGTGATTGGCATTTGCGCTGCTAAATAGGCTTTTCGCTATTGAAACAAGAACCGGGCAACAATAACCGGTACGGTGCGTCTCTTCTGCTGCTGTTGTTAGTGTTGTTGTTGTTTTATTGTAATGCGTTTTGATTTATTTTGGCGTTTATATTTTATCATAATAATTGTTGTTGTTGTTGTTGTTTTTTTTCTCTTATTATTTTTGTTGTCATTGTTATCGCGTTGTTATTTGTACGCTTTTGTATTGCATACTTAATGGCTCTTCCGATATTCATGCCCGTTTGACATTTTCGATTTATCAGACAAGTCATAAATACAAATCATTTTTTTTCACAATTTTCAATTTAAATGCGTTTTTAAATGCAGATGAGACTTTTGACAGTTGCCTTGAAAAAGTTCCAAATCATTTGCGTATTTTAAAAAAAAATTAAAGGGTTTTTAGTAGGGTGCACTTATTTATACAAGATGAAATTGCCCTAAACGAAAATTTATAATTTATTTAAATGCTATAGGAAAGGATAAACAGAACAGAAACTAAGCTGCTTATATCGTGACCAGATAAGAACGATAGATAAAGAAATTTAAATAAAACAACATCGGAGTGAGATATCAAATTGATTCTGACCTTATTTTGAAGCTAAATTCATGACATTATGTAGGGAATAGCACACCATTTAAATTGCCTCCTCGGCATGGCTGGCAGATCTTCAAGCGGCCGGCCCAATATGTGCGTCGTTAATCTGGTATACTTAGCACATGATGTAGCCCAAGAGAAAATAATCGAGGGGTGTCAAGTCGCATGATCGCGGCAGCCAATTGATGAACGCTCGCCGTACGATGACCCAGTCGCCAAATTTGTTCTTCACCACTTCAAGCGTTGCGTTGCTTGTACGGCATGCCGTGCCGTGTCGTTGGAGCCACAGCCTTTAAATATCGATGTTGTCGACCTGAGGCTACAGAAAGTCGGTTTATATCGTTCTATACCGAGGACCATTGATGGTAACGGTGTCTCCTTCCTCATTTCGAAAGAAATAATATCCTGCTGATGACGCCACAGCGGCGGCCAAGGAAAATTAAATTCAAAGAAAAGTGAAATATGAGCATATATTTTATTCAATGTCTGTGCATTTTAACTGACACATCTTTGTTGAAGAATGTTTGATTTTGCTAAAATTTGTTTGCATTAGTCAAAATCAATTAAAAACTGTCGGTTAAAATCGTCACAACTTCCGTTGATTTCACTCGATTTTGTTTTCAGACACTGATTTTCTCATCCAGATGCGTAGTTGAGGGGGTTGGGAGCAACAAAATTCTCAACTTCAAAAAGCCATTGTCAGTCTAATATGTATTTAACCATGATTCAAGAATTTAGAGGTTAGAGGTCACTCAAAAACGGAAATTTGGCTTTTTGTCATAGCCGCTGAGCCAAAAATGGGCACCGTCCAAGAAGATGATTTTTTTGATTTGCATATTTTGCAACTGAGCCGGAATTTCGGTAATATTTGTTAATAATTTCTACACGTTTGGCTAGAGTGAAACGTTGAATGAGAAATGGCGCACCCTACTAAATATTTTGACAGCTACATGTCATTAGTAACTTGGACAGCTGTTGACAAATAAACATTGTAAAAACTATAATTGCTATCTGGTCACCCTTTACAGAAGATAACGACAAAAAGAGTACCCGATAATCAAAAGCAAGTGGCTTAGCTTATTTTGTATGTTTTTAAATACATTGCGGTTATATAGGTGAGGCAAGTAGCAAAATGAGTAAATTTTTATTCTGACAGACGTCAGTTTTTACCATACGCCATTGAAAGAGGAATTAAAAACTATAGAGTTGACTATCCTCGGCAATGCCGAAGCTGAAATACCTCCACACAGTAGAAGTTTAGAAATATCTCAACATAAAAAATTTGGTCTCAAGACCCCATTTTGAGCCATTTATATGTAGTTTTGGAAGCTTGGACCATGTCCAAAATCCATTTCTAAACATTTCCTATCGAAAACAGCAATAAAAAAGTTGGAAAATTATTACTTTTTTTGTCTTATATGAGAGCCCCCAAAGTTTCAAATCGATATCTATAAAATTGCGACCGCTATCGTGCGGACAGACAGACGGACAGATGGACGGACATGGCTAAATCGACTCCGGCGGTGATGCTGACCATGAATAGAAAATAGTATATATTCTATACCGGATACGCCTCCTTATGGCCGTTACAAACGTTGTGTCAAAGTTAGTATACCCTGCCACAGTGTGTGTGGGGGTATAATATTATTCACTGTGACCGTTTTTGGTATATTTGATTACTATTGTTAAAAAAAACAACGTTGATAGCTGAATTTTGAACAATGACAGAGGAATGCGAACTGGCTGCCGCTCTTTGACTTGATCAAATTAATTTTAATGTTCGTTCTAGATACGTTTTAGACAGAATTGAGTTAGATGAGAATATTTTTTGTGTGGATGCCTCATAATAAAATTGAATTGGGAAAAGCTGGAACGTTTTACATTTCACTGAACAGAACTGTGCCACATTCTCTTTGAAAGAGCACCGACGCAAAAATCTTTTTGAAACGTTAAGAGAATTTGCCATTAGGGACACCAAAGTGGACCGGGTCAGCAATTGTTACTATAAATGCATATTTTTGCATATTTTGCATAAAATTACTTTGTAATTACAAGTAATAAAAGAATCACCTAAATTCGATAAAATTTAGATAATTTCCACTTAATTCCCGTTTCATTTCCAAATTTGTTCCACTTCCATTTTGTTTGGTTTCAAATCTATTTGTTTTCGTATCCTTTGTCATTCTATTCCGGATCCGTTTCAAAGGTTACTTCATTTAACAAAAACTCTTACTTTAATTTCCAATTTAAACGGGGCAATGTTCAACCAAAGCGAATTCTCTTTACCATTCCACTGACAATACAGAGGAAATACAGTCTTTACATTGAGATTTATGAATTTATTTAAGTACCTACCTTCACCAATTCATAGTCAAATATGTACCGACACTATGCGGCTATCTACCAACACTGAATAAAACACCTACAAGCACTAAAGGTTATCAAGCCACCTGCCCCAACCCAAACCTACAGTCGCCCCCTCGCTGATAATTCCCACCTATGTAAATTGGTGTAATTGAGTGCAAAGCAAAAAAAAAACACAGAACAAAAAAAGAATATTTAACATGCCAGCAATTAACATAAATTTCACGAAATTCATTTGCAGTTGAGACTGTAACTACCATGGCAGCGATAACGTACTTGCCTGAGCGTGACAAACCCCGGCAATACCAAGGAATAACCAACAACAAAAAAAACCCAACCTCCACTCCACTGTACCAAATTAACTGCAAAAAAAGGAAAAGAATGGCAGCATAAATTGTATTTAAAACGGAAATTCGCGAACGAACAGCGAATTACGAATGTATTTTAACCCATAAACGCAAACAAAGTACAATTTATGGCCACATTAAGAAATGACACGTACTTTTTCAACGCCCGGACTGCATCCTATGTAGGTAGTCCTCGCACTCGTCCTTTTCGTCCTCATCTACGTTTGCATAGTCGCAATAGTTACACTGTTCGTTAATTGTTGCTGCTCCATTCATAGTTAAGCTGAACTATGCCCTCAGTTTAATATTACAAAAAAAAGAAAAGAAAAAAAAGGGCACGAAGGAAAAGGTGTGTGCGTGTGTGTTTGTGTTTGTATGTTAATGCCAGGGAATCCGTAAAATATGTACGTGACTTGTGAGATTGCAACTGCCCAAAATGTACGTGGGATAAGAAAAGCACAAAAAATTTATATATACACGAAGTAAAGGAGATTTTAGGGCAAAAGGATTTTGGTTTTTATTTTGCACAGATTTTATACCTTTTTTTTAAGGTTTTTTTTAGATAAAAAACAACAAATCATAGAAAAGGTTCTGAGAATGAATGGAATTTTTGCAGATTTATTTTGGAACTTTTTTCTCTTCATTTTACTGCCTATAAATCACAAGGCGTAGGCAATGAGTAAATTTTTATCTTCATTTGGTTTGTAGAAATTTAGAAAATAGTACTTACAAAAATCTAATTTCCATACCAATAAACAAATATATTCTGTAAGAAAGCATGCTGCCCACTTCTCTATATACAATACGTGTAGGTGCTAGAATGTCTGTACCAGTTAACCGAAACCTATACTAATTCATGCCATGGTACTAATCTAACCAGGCACCAACCACAAATCAAACCAGGTTATTTTAATAGTACCTACATTTAAATAAGATACTTTCTCAAGGATGTTGTTGTAATCTATCTACGCTTTTACACTATGAGAAGTGATAAAGAGCTGAATTATGACATTTCATTTCTTATTTGATTTGTGCTTTACTTTCTTACTGTCTTCTTTTCGTGTTGCGCATTTCGTAAAAGTTTTTGTATTGAAAATCATAATTTTTTGTCCGAAATAGAGAAACAATCGAAAATGGAAATAATCCTGTAAACACGCAGAGAAAAAATATGGTTGGAGCATGATTGCAGCGATCATATTTACTTGCCACAATAATATTATGATTGAAACGACCATAGTTGGTTGAGGGTATCATGTAAAGGATATTTTAATGATTACTGAGACCATATTATGATTTCACAGATCACATTATGATTGGACTCCAACCATGCCTAAAACATGCTAGAGGCAATAATGTATATAATTGGATATTTAATATTAATAGGAGTATTCACCATCCGGCGTACTTGCGTAGATTTGTAATTTCCTCCAAACATAAGCAGCAAAATTTACAAAACTATACATCGGCTGCCTCCAACTAATTCGAGTGTGCAGAGCACGCACCAGTATAGTACACTGCAAAGGAAATGCGTTTCTTAGTGTGTTGTATGCCTCATGTGTGTAAACCTTACTTTTGTGTATACCTACGATACACTAAAAGCTCGTATTAATTCCCAGTATCATTTTTGCTACACGCCTATGCCGCATAAATATTATATACGCTTAAAGTGCATTAAAAAAACACAAGTGCGTGTTAATATAGCATATCAAAATCTAGAACGTGTGTTTTTTTATTTATCAAAATAAATACACACTTAAAAATGTGTGTTATGTGTAAAATTACACACTAAAAGATAGGTTCACTTTGCAGTGTAGGGCAAGTATTTTGCGACGAACCTCAATGTCAGGTGTGGCCAGAACTAGCAAAATTTGTATTATTAGCTCCTGCATCTCCTATTCCAGCTTTTCGTTCTCCTGCAGGATGGCAATCAAACGATCGAGTACGATAACTTTCATATTGTTTTTGTTCTCTTTGACAATCAGCTCATATGTAAGTGTGTTGAAAAAAAAATGTGACAAAAAATTGGCCAAAAATATGCCGATTTTTCTTTGTTAAACATGAGGGAGGTCCATAGGAAAACGCTATAACTACACTGCAAAATGAACCTATCTTTTGGTGTGTAATTTTACATACAACACACATTTTTAAGTGTATATTTTTTTTGATAAATAAAAAAAAAACACATTCAAGGTTTTGGCATGTTTTATTAACACGCATGCGTGTTTTTTAAATGAACTTACAGTGTTTATACACGCAAAGTTGTGTGTAAAATGTGTCTACAAGTTTTACACACTTTAGGCGTGTATGAATAACACATTTCACTTTGCAGTGTAAACCTTAACAATTTTTTGGATAAACAAATAAATGTAATTAAAGTCTGTAGTATATATATTTTTCTTATACAGATGATGTGGTATATTGGCTCTCTAAAAACAATAAATATCATAAACCAGCTGGGCCCGACCTGCTTAGCTGGGCCTTAAAAACTGTTATAGTTGCATTGCTAAACTTATCCCATAAGCTAATTTTTCACCGAAGTTGAAACCCTCAGATATGGTAACACTGTTTGGGTGTGCAGATGAGTAACCGCAACCAAGGTTATTGTTGATCATATGGTATTTGCTATAAAAAAAATGTCTGCAAAAATGTGAGAGAAATACGTAGTTTCTAACTTGTGGGCGGTAAAAGTGGGAGTGCCAAAACCTATCCCAGCTCACGACTCACGACCCATAGAACACATAGGTATATACATTTTGGGTGAAAATCGGTGCAGTAGTTTTAGCGTCCACTTGCGACATATCGCTAATTCCCTGCAATAAAGACACATCAAAATTTTGTGTCTTTACCTTTTTTTAAAAACATTCCAAGTGCTGAAATTCACATAAAATACTGAAATTTACAAATCGTGATTTCCCTACAATATGATTTTTGGAGTTGTGTCTTTATTGCAGGGAATGAGCGATATATAGATTTATTTGGAAACAATTTTTTTTTAGTTATTTAGATAACAAATTTTAAAATGTAGCGTTTTGATCCATCCAAATGTGGAAATGTTGAGACATTGTTGGTAATTTCATAGAAACCTTTTCGGTATTTGATGGATCCTTTATTGACAATTCTTCGATAATTTATAGAAAAACTTTCGATTATTTATCGATAATTTCCACTTCATTCCCGATTCATTTGAAAATGTTGTTCCAATTCCATTTTGTTCCGGTAAAATTACATTTTGTTCCAGCACCAATGCCATTTCGTTCCCAACATCACTTCCAAGCACATACAAGAAACGGCGTCCAAGCATTTCTTAAGATAAAGGAAAATAAAGAAATTTTGAAATTTTGGTAGATGATTTTCAACCTCTTATCGATATTTAATGGACAATTTTTCGATTTTTTATCGATAATTTTTTGATAATTTATCTATAATTTTTCAAAAATTTTCGGGAGCATAACCGAATTTAAGAATTTAAGCCAGTTTCGGGAAGACCTTCTCTTGTCCCTTATATGCGCTATGCAAAAACCTGTTTTGAGTATACATGGTTTTGAGTGGCAAGCAAAGTACTTGCGCCCGTTCCGTACCTTGTGAAAAAGTCCACAATAAATATGATGTTTCAGTTAATTTTTCATATCCATGACTCAATCACACTTGTGCCGTTTCTGACAGAAGCAAGAACATAAAATTTTCCATTTCATTTCTTCCTTTTTTTTCTTTTCACTTTTAAAAAATAAGCAGCAATTACTTTTTCCAAAAAGTTATGCTTCTCACACGAAACGAAAAGTAAATGATTGAAGGCTTTCCAAGAATTTGCATATCCTTTGTACCTGTAAAATACACACTCATCAGCGGATGATTGGTCACAATGAAAAGAAATATGCCAATAAAGGTGAAAATCCTCAGAAAAGCATTTTCCAGACCAACGAATTTATTTACACAGATTATTCATTTTCAGCGCCAATACAACTAGCATTGCTGATGAGCTGGCATACGACTTCTGCTTTGTACTTTCAATTTTTTTTCTTTTTTTACTACAGCACTTTGTCCTCAATATTGTTGCCATACAATATATACACAACACAAAGCTCACCATGATGAAACTCATCCTTATGCATTATTTCTGCTTTTCTTTACAATTCCAGGAATAAATTGCTTTCAAAGATTCTCGGAACAGCCAAAGTATACCGAAGTGAATCCGGGTCAGGACGCACTATTAACATGCAAAGTAATCGATAAGCGTGGAACATGTTCATGGCAAAAGGATAACAAGGTAATTATATGAGAAAGCCAACTTGATATATATTCATTGAATGCTAAATGCGGCCTGGGGAGCCAAGTACCTACTGGCCAACGACAATCACATGCACGTAAGGAACACATGTGTGTGGGGTCAGACTTATGAAGAGCCTTTAAAGGAGAGCACAAGACACACATATACTGTGTGCTTCCGAGAAATCGTTTATGTTTTGTGACTGCATAAGTGTGCCAATATATGTTCACAATACCATAGACTGTATCAAATATAATACAATGGAAAGTATAGATTGCAGCAAATATGTACGATTGTATTTGAATATTTTAAAGAATTTATAAAAATATTAATGTTCAACCTTCAAATTTATTCAAACTTTTTTCGAACATTTTCGAATTTTAAAAAAAAATATTTAAATTTTTTTCGAACTTTTATTTTATATATAAATTTTAAATATACATTTTTTTAACAAAAATTATTTTTAATTACGAAAATTTTTTTTAATTCGAAAATGTTTGAAAAAAATTCGAAGATTGAAAATTTTTTTTATGTATATTTTTTTTTATTGTATAGTCAGTTAAGAACAAATGAGCTAACTTAGAAAAACGGATAATACCACTATCAGCGTACTTACAAACATTTTCGAATTTTTAAAATAATATTAAATTTTTTTCGAACTTTTATTTCAGTATATAAATTTATATATAAATTTTAAATATACAGTTTTTTAACAAAAATCATTTTTAATTTCGAACATTGCTTCTAAAATCGAAAATGTTTCAAAAAAATTCTAAGATTGAAAATTTGTTTTTTTATATATATTTTTTTTATTGTATAGCCAGTTAAGGACAAATAAGCTAACCTAGAGAAACGGGTAATACCACTATCAGCGTACTTACGAACATTTTCGAATTTTTTAAATAATATTTCCATTTTTCTCGAACTTTTATTTTGGTATATAAACTTTAAATATACATTTTTTTGACAAAAATTATTTTTAATTTCGAAAATTTTTTTTTAAATTCGAAAATGTTTAAAAAAATTTCGAAAATGGAAAATTTGTTTTTTTTTATATATATTTATTGTTATTGTATAGTCAGTTGAGAACAAATGCGGTAACTTAGAAAAACGGATAATCAACGGATAGTCAGCGTTAAATTAACTTTTTTCGAACAATTTCGAATTTAAAAAAAAAATGTTAGATTTGGTTTTAAAATTGTATTTATATATTTTTACCAAATTTATTAGCATACAAATAAAATTTTAAAAATTTACTATGAAATTCAACTTTCATATTTTTAAAACATTTTCGAATTGAGTGTTGTGTATAGTAGGGTCCAAGCTGTAGTTTAACAAAGAATATCGTACCAGTGAGAAAAGGTTACTGATGACCTGCCGTATTGGGCAGTAAAATGCATATACTTTTTTTTTTATGTTCGAAAAAAATTCGAAGATGGAAAATTTGGTTTTGTGATATTTTTTTGTTGTTATTGTACAGCCAATTAGAGACAAAATGAGCTAGCCTAAAAAACGGACTTGAATTAACTTTTTTCGAACAATCTCGAATTTTAAAAAAAATTTTTAATTTGGTTTTAAAATTGTTTTTATATACTTTTACTAAGTTTTTTGACAAAAAATAAAATTGTAAAAATGTCCAAAAAAATATTCGAAAAAAATTCGAAGATTGAAAATTTTCTATACTTAATTGTATAGCCAATTAAGGACAAAATGAGCTAGCCTAGAAGTCCCACAAGAATCCGCGTATGTGAATCACAGTCACTGTTATCACAGGGCTAAGCCCTATGCCATGTCACCCAGTATATTATACTATCACCAACAACTCTACGATATTTTCCAAAATATATTATACACATTGTTCCAAAAAACAATAACAAGATTTGGCCAAAATTAACCTTATATCTGTAGTACAGAAATGTTGTGGTCCTCCAATTGTGTGTCCAACAAATATACAAGGAAATAATTACAAACACACATAGCCACACTGAAGCGCACGCATACAGGAATACTTTCAAATACTCTACGTATTACCTCAAACACATGCATTTAATATGAGCTTCGCACCAAAAGTACATTTCTCTTAATTTCACCTCTAGTCCCCTTCACTTATTTCTGTGCATTACTATCATAGAGATTCGGATAATGCTGTGTTGTGGTGCCTGAGAATTTCGAGATGAGTTTATTTTGTTTGGCAAGCGTTTTAATTTGCATATGTATGCAGTGTGCGTGCGTGCGTGCGGCCAATGGTAAAAATGTATGGCCAGGCGGGTTTGTGCTTATACAAATAAGCAGCCATATTTACCTATGATATTATATTGCTGCTTGTTGTTATTGTTGTTGTTTTATTTTTGTTTTGTTATTTTGGATACTTTTGGCAAACTTCTTCCCTTGCGGTCCAAAAAAGGCCACACATACATGTTTTGGGTTAGCTCAAAGATTTCATTTTATTTTTAGTTTTATTTTTGTTATTTTTGTTATTGTTGTTATTGTTGTTATTGCTGTGTTTTTTGGGTGTTGGTATGTCAGCCACATAGCACATATTATTGCAAAATGTGTGTGTGTGTGTGTGTCTTAATAAAAACATGAGCCTCGTTTGAGGCAGTGAAGCTCAAGGTAGTGGCGTATATTGGCCACAGCATTGCAAGCACATTTGCAATTCAAAAAGCCAAAGTGTCTTCGTGTAAATCACTGCCCTCAATCTGTCTGACGTTTGTGTATGTTTCATGTACACTCGTACGTACTGGTTTAAGGGAGATAGGAGTGTATGCTTTTTTGATGATATTCTGGACAGGTTCTGCAGTGGATTTCAGATAATTGTTGTCCGTTTTTTTTTTTTCACAAAATTTAAGAATATTATTCTGATGATTGTGTAATCATAGGGCAAAGGGACTTGCCGAAATTTATGTTGTTTTTATTTTTATTTATATTTTGACATTTATCTATTTATAAACAAACTACCAACAAATATTTTTATAAGAAAGTTAGTAAGAGTTTAGTTTTATTTTCGATCTTTATCATATTTGAATTTCGCAGACTAATTCCCTTTAGAAACAGAATAATTTCTTTACTCAGAGCACAGAATTTTCTGAAATAACAAAAGTCAACGGTGCGTATGAGGAACATTGAATAATAAGCACGACAAGTAATAAGATTGTCCACCAAATAACAATAAAAATACACACCGAAATGAAAAAAAAACAAGAAAAAAAGCAAACAGCTTCCGCCTTAACAGGGAACAAATTTCAATATTACTCATACGCCCCGTAGTCTTTTATTTTCCTTTTCTACAACCAAAAGTTTAATTTTGTTGAACAAAGTTGTGTTATAAATATCAAGAAATTCAATAAATGTGAGTTACCATTTCGAGCGTATACTAATTTTTTTTTTTAATTTTCTATATGTGAAGATTTTATAGTTTAGACAAGATTTTATTTTGTTTTTTTTTCCTTCAAGTTATTTAAAAATAAAAATTTTCTGCATTTTTTCTAGTCTAGCGTGATGAGTTTACATCCTTTTCAAGAATTTATCCCGAAAAAAGTTGCAGACACGGGTACTCTTTTTGAACCTCCTTTAACAGAATCTATTATTCCCGATCATGGGCATTATTTAGTGTCGAACGGCGTAATAACTAAGTAGGTACTAATATGTAGTACAAGAAATATGCAAAATGCCACTCTTAAAAGTCGCAAATCATAGCGACCTCTAAATATGGTCCAAATGAGACAATTTTTGGGTTACACCCACGGTGGAGTAAACCAGGTGAGGCAAGTAGGAATAATGCTCTCACTTCAATTTCTGTCATATCTATGATTTTCTTTGCCTTTGTTTTCAATGACGTTCTTCCCAATTCAAAAATCAGTGATCAGCGTTGCCTTAGTCAGCATATTACTAATTTTTCAGGACATTTCCAAACAAATATGCCGAAAACGGTAGCCCTGAATCATTTCAATTCCTCTTTCAATGACGTACGGAAAATGCTACTTGCCTCACCTGGTTTACTACACCGTGGGTTACACCCATATAAAAATACAACAACAAAAATTCCCAAATTATTAAATCATTATTTTTCAACAGTTTTTTCCATTTAAAAAATGAATAACGGGAAATAGCACTAGGTACAATCGGTACGAGGACATAAACTTCCCCTAACTATTCGACGGTTTTTTCCACAAATGTTCAATAATTTTTTCGATTTTCCATAATATTTCAATATATTTTTGATAATTTTTCTGAATACCTTTCATAAACCTTTCACAAATGTTTTCCACAAAATTGCCCTAACCTTGGACTCGATAACTTTTAAACAATTCTTTCGATAGAATATTTCTAATAAATTTCACAGTGAAACAAGTTTATAAACCGGTACACCGACCAACTTACACCACACTAGTGAGTCGGTCCATTATGATATCAGGATTTCTTGCTTCTACCCGCCAACTAGAGTTCGTCGAGAGGTCACTTTTGAAATGGATATGAAATGAAATGGAAATTATAATAAAAAATATTAATAAAGTATCGATAAAATCACAACAAATAGTCGAAAAAAAATTGATAAATTTTCCAAAAAAATATTGGTGAAATATCGAAAAACATCAAAAAATTATCGATAAATTTTCGAAAAATTATACATTTAAAATTCATTCTACATACTAAATATACGTAAAATTTATTTTTTTCCTTTATCTTGAGAAATACTTCATTGATTTGGATGCCGTTTCTTGTATTTGATTGGAAATGAAATATGAATGGATCTGGAACAAAATAGAATTTGACCGGAATACAATGGAATTGAAACAATTTTTTGAAAAGGATACGGAATGAAGTAAAAATAGAAATTATCGATAAATTATTGAAAATTTTTTCATAAAATATCGAAAAATAATCAATAAAATATCGATAAAATATCGATAAAATACCAAAAAATGTTCGATAAAATTGCAAAGAAATGGTCGAAGAATGTAACGTACTCGCATGTGCTGGCGTATTTTAGCTTCGGTCAGACCGAAGGTTTCTCTTACTTGTTTCGATAAATTTTGGTTAATCGTTTCCATTGTTACCTTTCCTAGTTTTGTCCATTTCCATCTTGCATTGGTTTACAATTGCATTCCATTCTAACCAAATTGCCATATTTCCATTTTTATTTGATTTACTAATTTTGTTGCTTTTTTTTGGTTTTTAAAATTTATACATTTTACCATACATAGTTTGAAATCATTTAACCTCAAAACTGAGACCCGAAAGGCAACAAAATATACAAGATAATAGTAATAATCGCTCGCAGACATATGCGGTTTCAAACTCCTCCATACCAAGAGATGGGGAAGAAAAAAAATAAAAACCAAAATAAAATATCAAATTTCTCAATTACAATAGCAGAAGTTAACCAGACAAGAATCAAAAATACTCTTTCTTGTACACTAACAACTGAATGTGGTGAACGAAAAAAGAAAATGAAATGATAAACCAAGGCAGCTGAGCATTAACAATTCACTGCTTTCCCCGAAATTCCTCATATTTTTGTCATTCAATTGTTGGAAAGCGGTTTGTACACTTTTTCGTGCAGGATATTTTGAGTGACATTTAAGCATGAGTTGAGTGCATGTCCCTTTTTCATATGTTGTATTGTGGTTTTGTTGGTCGTTATGGAGATGATAAGGTTGTTGGTAAGAGTAAGAGTAAGGGTGATGTTGATGTTGATGTTGATGCTGATGGTAAAGAGTTCACAGAAAAGGTGAGGCAACTTTGTGTGGAGTTGTCATTCATTCATTCCAAGGACAGACAATGCACCGAATTATTCTTTTCTTCATACAAACAAAATACTGCGAACTCCTTCATAGGGTTTGTGTATGTGAATGTGTATGTGTGTGGTGGATAAACAAATTCCGCACCCAAAAAATTTGCTGATTTGTATAGTCAACACTTGTCACTCCAGCTGAAAAGTTGTCAATTTGTTTGCCACAATAAACTTATTTGTTTGGGAAGACAAAATTATTCAAATTTAAATCCTTGCAAGATTTGCAGCCTCCACTCTACTTTCTGCAATTCAATATACCCACATTTCAACAATTTGAGTGAACTTTTAACAAGTTTTGCGGCCAATTGACATATTCTCATGTCATTCTTGCCAGTCGTCCTGGATGACATTTAAGTGAGTGACATTATTGTTTGTGGTTAACATGAACATTTTTACTACCAAACAAAAAATGCAATAAAAATTTATTAAAATGTCATGTTGCAGTTGTAGTGTGTCGGACGGATGAACGGACTGGTACACTTGTACATGCAATTTATCAATTTCATTCATCAAGCAAGAGATATTTTCTCATATACGATGGTGAAAACTATTTCATTATCAATTGAATGTGAATTTTCATTTTAATTGAGCATTTAAATAAGAAAATGTTTTTATAGAGGCAAAACGATAAACAAAAATTCAATTCAAATTGGAGTTTATAGAAACAGAGAGAATTTATTAATTTTAATTGGTTTATTTTGGTTATCCGATCCATAAACCATCACACATAAACACAAATTCCATCATATGGGCTTATGTACATACCAGAGAATGGCAGAGATGCACCGCACTCTCTCATACACCGCATGTATACTTTGTTTTTCTATGACTCATACTCGAAAAGTACCTTTGAAAAAATCATAAAAACATAAATGAAGTTGAGGTGTTAGACTCTCTCTCTCTCACTCATATACTCTGAGTATATTCTTCATTCGATCAAAGCGGTGTGTGCGTAAAATAAATATGAACATGAACCAGAAAAATGCGATGCAAGCGTTACCCGCTACATTTTGCGTGTGTGTTGAAGATCTGAAAGCGAAATATTTTGTTGTTGCTTTTCCATTGATTCAATAAAATCATGTGGCGCGAACCAGCTTTCATCGCATCTCATCAGAGACTTAAAATTTTTTTCTCGTACGTGTGCTTATATCGGTGTGAATTGGTAAAACCGGTTCTTACATACAATCGCATAGCAGAGATCGCGACGAAGATACGATGTTGCACGACTCAGAAATATGACACTTGAGTATGTGAGAGAGCCGTGGCGGCAGTGGTGCAGTTGGTTAAAGGGTTCTGCTGTGTGACGATCGGAAGGGATGAGGTTCAATCTCTACCCGGGGCAGGTCAAGGCGTGTGTGACATGTTTTTCTGGAAAGACCGTCACCGGAGGGGATGAGGTTCAATTCCTACCCGGGGCAAGACACAGAATTAATTTGTGTGACATGTTTTTCTGTAAATACCGCCACCTCTCGTAAAACATTGGCAAAACTTACGAGAGTATAACTTGCCAAAGGAATGCTTCAATTTTTCTATCCGCCGTTCAGATCCGGCATTAAACTGTAGGTCCCTGCAATTATCATAACCTATGTGAGAGAGCCATACGCTGATTGACTCATTTCTTGAAATTATTCTCAACACAACTATCGCTTAGCTTGCGGTGCCGTTACACACCGGCACCCCTTTTTTATGAGTTAGAACCACGTTAGTTAGAAAAACACGAGCTCGTGCAGTTCTCTGGTACATACCCAAGTTGAAAATTATTTCATCGATGAGTACTTGCGGATACTTAGGCTATTCACTGGCGAATATTACTGACATTATTCAACGCAATGTCAGTGATCGTGCTTACAAGGAAATGCAATAATATAGTGATGGGTTGCATAGAAGCAATGTCAAACAGAGCGTCATGCATGAGAAAGTGAGACACTACTATGAAAATGTTATTACCCTGCAGTGCGTGGTTCTAGTTCCGAATTATCGAATTCACTAGGGAACCACCATTAGTGCGCACTAATCTACTTTGTTTTACACTGACGAATTTAACATGGGGATGATCTAGGAGAGTGTCTTTTTATGCGCCACCATGCACTGGAATTTTATATTCAACCGATTCTATTTGTAGACCATTCGGTTGTCTTCGTTTTGTTTTACAGAATTCGTAAGGGTTAACCGAAGAGCAACATCAGAAAATGAATTGGCAAATGTATGCATTCCTTTGAACTAATTTAGGGGTCAGTAAGCCGAATTGTCGAATCAATGACTATTCTACTGTATAAATATACAACAACCAGAAAATGCATTAAGCTCTCACAACATAAATGCATTCCAAGTTTCCTACTTTCCATCACACAAACAAATTTGATCCACTAATATTACCAAACTAGACCGAGCCACACGCCTAAGGCTTTACCACATTCTTCACAGAAAACTTCAAGTAGAAATTCTGCAAAAATGTTCACAAATATTGCCTTTAACCTTTTTTGCTGATGTGATATATGATAGTTTGTTTGTTTTGTAATTGGCTTTCATGTGAACTGACTTACACTTCAAATTGCATCTTCTCTTTTGATGCATGCAGCACATTGTATTCCTGCAAAATAACTTTGGCTTGTAATAAAAATAATTGTCAATAGGTGGGAATTTCCAATTCATAAATCGTTTAATTTGTTTTTGTGGTCTGATTAGTTTAACATTTTATGAAATATTGAGAAATTCGGTTACCACAATGTGATTAGGGCTTATCTACTTTGCAATTAATGGATGGCATGCAAAATAAAAATTTCGATCACAATAATGCATTGAAATGGGTTTTTTTTTTGGGTAAGTTAGGTTAGGTTTCTAAAAGTTTGCTGCATAGTCAATACTGGATGTACATTAGACCGTCTCGAAAAAATAAAGTTGTCCGCACACCATCTAATTTGAAACATATTTAGAAGGAGATTCCGAAAAAAATTTTTTTTTGGCCGATCGTAGAGGTAGCTCATTGACATATTTCATCATATCGTCACCATTTATGATCCGATTTTAAAGTATAATATATCAAAATTTTTGTCTCAAGGAGACCTAAAATAATGCCTCACAGGTCCTTGCTCTTAAGTACACCCTTCTAGTACTTACCCAGCAGATCCCAGTTAGTACCACCCTAATGTACCATTCCAATTGCAGAAAATTAAAGCTCTCGAAAGATCATTAAACTCTTGCAAAGGAAGTATACCGATTATTCCATTAGAACTATTTAAAAAAAATATTATTAATATTTTTACCGAACGTAGGGGTAGTGCATTGACATATTTCATCATATCGTCACCATTTATTATCCGATTTTGAAGTATAATATATCAAAATTTTTGTCTCGAGGAGACCTACAATACCTCATGAGTCAACTTCAACTTCATTTATAGATGTGTCACTGTGAAGGTATAATTAGCACTTGCATTCGTTACCTAGAATATAAAACCGTTTAAAGATAACAAGACTCTGGGATGACCTATACAAAATATGAATATACAGGAAGCCTGTCACAATGGGCCCAATCTAACCACTGTGACTAGGAAACTTTTGTCGCTTATCTTTCATCAAATCAATTCTAATTGTACATCAATTTAATGACAGTATTGAAAATCTCCTTCTAACTCGTTCTAACTCGTTCAATGTGAAAAAACATTATTCCAAACTCAATTTATTGAAACACTTATACCATCTGGCCTTAAAATCCTCACATAATACCAAAAAGTTGAAAGTCTCTTCACCACTTTGTGATTTATGAACTCAATTATCAGCAATTCACATATTACTATAGGACACTGACTTCTCTGCGTCATTTCCAACACTGTTGACACCAAATAACGACAAGAAAAGCCAAACTAACAAAACATACGATACGAGGCATATTCAATTAGACACTGGAAGCTATAAAAGGAACACAAATACACAATAGAAACTAGAAAATAGACTTATTTGAACTTTGCCAGCTCGCAGCACTAATTGTAATTTAATTTCCAATTAGCAAACACAGACTAATTTGAAAAACCATCATATCAACAAAATAATAACAACAACAACAACAACAACAACACAAGTAACGAGAAAGTCTATCTCCATCTAAGCAAACACGAACGTCAATTGTAGAATGAAAAACGAATTACTGTAAAGCAAAACTCCTACCAGGCAATCAGCCACCCACCACACACAAACTCACACACATACATGCACACCCCTGCTCATAAACATGCTGAACATGAAACAAGACAAAATCCATTATGACAGCACAGAGAGAGCTCTTTTGCCACCACCCAGAAGAGCACCCAGTAGAGCTTTTGCAAACTTTACAGTGTAAACTCATTGTTGTGCCACAAATTTTCACACAGTGCTCTGATTTCTCATGTTTTTTTTTCATGTTGCATTTTTACTCATTCATTTGTTTTGTTCTTCTATTTCTCGACACCCACCAGCCTGTCGGCATCTATGCCAAGAAATACGAATGGGCCGCACGTCCCTCCACCGGAAGCGGTGGCCTGCATTTGGATCTGCATCCGCCGCCCATGCAGATTGGCGGCGACTGTTCGCTGTGGATACGTTCGGCCACATTGGATTTCGATGATGGTCTGTGGGAATGCCAGGTGACGGCCAGTGATTTTACAACGCAGGATGCTTTAACCAGTCAGCCGGTGCGATTAGTTGTACGTGGTAAGTATAATCAAATGAGGAGTGAAACGACAGGTGAACAGTCAGACAGACGGACAGACGGACCGAAGTCAATTGGAGTCAAGCACATTTAAGTTGGAGTGTTTGGAAAACATTTGCCCTAAAATCTCATGGATTTAAGGGACTGTCCGCAATCATAGAGGATCTCTGACCCGGACTCTCTTTAAGTCTCAATTAGAGTTGAGTGAGGGGTCTTGATTGCTTGAGTTCGGTTACAACGGCACTTTGAAAACTTAATTAATTCCGTATTAAATGCAATTTCAAGGAGAACATCTTCCATCTGCATGTGCACGTTGCTGCTCGACACGTATCATTACGCTCAGGTAATCAGGTTACCTCGGCATCCAGCCAGAGCACACTCAGAACATTGACCGGCAGGATGCCTCTGCAGAAGTACTATTATTGCATAGAACAATTAACTTGACTCTGATTACCAACTGAAGCCAAGTGGAAGTTTAGCATTTGGAATGCACACACAAAAAAAAAATCCCAAAGAAAAAGGAGCAGGAGCAGAAAGGCTTCTACCATGCATTCATTTGTCCATTCCTTCCCTTGCATCTTGATTTTAATTAAACATTTCCAAACGAAACCCAAGCAGTTCACCTACATGACACTAATTATGGCCACACCACACCAAACAATATCATATAATATCTTCCCTCTCTCTCTCTCATCTCCGACTTAAGTGGCGCCACAACGTCCTCGCCTGGAATATGAGGGCGCCCATGTACCGCCCGGCCACAACATCACTGTCGATTCGGGCAGTCTGGCCACTGTAAAGTGCGTCTCACATTATGGTAATCCGCCCGCAACACTTAAATGGTATTTGGGTAAGTGTTCTTCGCTCTACCATCATAATTGCTGTTTCTTGTAATTAGATATATGTGTAATTGCAATTGTAATTGCAGTTGTTGTTGTGTTGTTGTTTCAAATTTTCAGTTTCCGAACTTTAGAATATTTAAATTTTCTTCCTATCAGGTGACCAAGAAATTTCATCCATTCATCCACAAACGAATACCACCGAACCAGATAATTCACGCACTTGGTCCGCCAACTCTGTGGTTCAGGTGACCGCAATGCGCGAACGTCATGGCGATATTTTACGCTGTTTAGCATTTCACGAGTCGTACACGGCCAAGTCGGTGCCGGTGGAGGCACGCATGGATGTTAAATGTAAGTTTGGAGTTCTACTCCGATTTAAGTACTAGAAATGTTTTAAATTTAATTTAATAAATTCATTTGAGGTATTCACGCTCGATAGTTAAATTATTATAAACAAACCAAATGCATTTGAAAAAATATTGAATAAATACTAATGATTTAGCGAATTATCGAGGGCAATGGGAATGACACTTTGTATAAACAAATTTCGATGATGAATTGGTTCGGAACCAAAGACATTTGAGTTGGTTAGTAGTGTCTTAAGGTCTGCATTGGCTACCAATGGTAATTGAGGTTTTTTGTATGGCAGTGTGCTAGATCTTAAACCAATTTCAATCACAAGTGGTCCAGTTTATAGACAACTCATAGAATAGTTTTATTTCTGACAGGGCACTTATTAGTCCTATTTTTTTTTTAATTTCAGGAAATATTATATGTAAGTGATTTGCAATGAAGTTTCAACCCTTCAATTGACTGCATTTACCAAGTGACTGACCGCTTAAAGCAGTTTAAGAAGTATTTTTCACAGTAAACCATTCTGTTTGAGTTTATGGAAAGTTTCTAACCTGTTACTTAATATATTTGAGCACTTGACCATCAAGATTTTCTGCTCGATTATATTAGTATTTGTAATAGATTTTGTTATGTTAGGTAAGCCTATGTAAGGCTATGTTAGGATAAGTAACGCTCGATTATTTTAGAAACGATTAGGTAAAGGGTACACTCAAAGAATTATT
The DNA here is from genome assembly GCA_951394025.1 of Heteromyza rotundicornis. Lineage (NCBI taxonomy): Eukaryota > Metazoa > Arthropoda > Insecta > Diptera > Heleomyzidae > Heteromyza > Heteromyza rotundicornis. Next base: position 12,827,796 of record OX596012.1, read on the forward strand.
ATGTTTGGAGAACGTTTGATGCAAATATACTACTTTTGAATTCCAACTTAAACGAAAAAACAAACAAAAAACATTTGCTCTAAATTAAGTTATTTTGCCGCAAATAATAAATAAGTTTGCAACAATTTAAAAAAGTTTCCAATAAAAGTATTGCATTTTACTTTTATTGGAAACGTTTTTAAATTGCTGCAAATTCAAAACTAATTTCTAATAAACGTTTAAACGAATTCGATATAAGCTTTGTTTTTATCGACCAGAACGAAAGCAGCTCAGTGGCACAGCGTGTATGTGCGTAACTTATAAACCTTACGTCCCGCGTTCGAATCCTGGCTGAGCTGAACATTTTTTTTTCGGTACTTAAACGTTAGTTGCAAACGAAACAACAAACGAAATGTGTTTGTCTAATTTTTCGTTTCTTACGAACGAAAAAATTCTTTGAGTGTAGCCATAAACCATGTAACGCCTTGTTAGGGGTGAAATTTAATCAACATGTTACGTAACAATTTTCTATTTCTTATTCATTGGTAGTTAAAGAGTTTCCAGCTTCATTGACTTCTTTAAAATTACGGCACTAAATTTTTTTAACATTTCTAGAGGCTTTCACTTAGTTCAAGGTGCTTTCAATTAGGCAGAACTCAAAATTTAAGAATATTAAATGTTACGTAACGCAACCCATTAAGGATAGGGGAGTGAAAACCAAAAAAAGTTGTTATGTAGTTTAGGTTAGATTAGGTTTGGTTATGTTATATTAGGTCATGTATAATTTAGGTAAAGCTTTTTATAAGAGCCAGGCAGTTTCTATATATTTCAACAGTGTTGACTTGACCCTTCGGAAAGCGAATGATAGATTAGGAGAAGGGAGGAACGGGAACGACGGTCGTTTTCATAGAAGAGACAAAAGAACAAACAAAGCCGAGACAAGTGTAACCTCGACCAGATCGCTTTCTCTCTTTTTCCACTCCTCGATTTCGTCTGACCACCAACAATTACTTTTTAAATCACAAAATAGCAAAGTTTTGAAGGGCAATTTTTAAGTCACCACAAATTTCAAAGTAAATCCATGTATTAAAGGATAGGCTGAAGACCTTATTTGTTAGTGACTAGTCCTAAGTTTATTTATGTAATTTATTGCTGAATAAATTTTAATAATAATAATAATAATAATAATAAAGGATATGACTAATATAAAGTTTAGAAAAGGGTAAACGCACTGGGACCATGAGTCAACTGTGGAATACATACTCTTCCGTGGTAGACCTAACATGGTTTCACTAGACTACTGAGGCCACAATCTCAAATACAAGATTGATTAGTAAAGAGGGGTTATTAACCTAATATAAGAAACTAGCTTATACCCACAGCTTCGCTCGCAATAATTTTGTAATTTCATGTTAACGTAGAAATGTTATATGTATTATTTAAGCAACTGAAATAAAAATAGATTTTGCAAGTCATCCCTCTGCCCATTCACCTCCCAGCACGAAATCCAAAATTTAAGCGAAATCCCTTGAATAGGACCCGAGTTACAGAGCTTCCAAAATTTTAGGGCGTGGCAGTGGGCGGATCTTAAATTTCAATAGTCAACCCTCTGCCCATTCACCACCCAGCACGAAATCCAAAAGGCGAGGCAGTGGGCGGACTGCAAATTTTCATAATCAACATGTTACCAATTCATTACCCAAAACAACATATGAAATTTCAGCGAAATCGGTTAAACACTGCATAAATTATAGGATTTTAGAATAATATTTGCCACGCCCACCTCGAACGCCCAAATTTAATGAGCCTATTTAAATAGCCTATGATGAGATCAATGAAATTACCTACATTTTGGTATGTGTTTCATTAAAATCGGTTAAGTATTTCTTGAGTTATAATGGAACAAACATACATACAAACCTACAAACTCACAAAGAATTTTATATAAGTAAGAGATATATTCCTAGCTCAGTACGTAATGATATGCTGCTTAGATCGATTTTAGATCGGTGAGGTTATAGGAGTTATATTATGGATGGTAAGTAAGATACTCAGTGGGCATATAGCCAAAATCGATACATAAATTTGGGTATATTGTAAAATTGTGGGTACATTCACAAAAGCGGTATACTTTTGATTCCAGAAGGTATACAATAACATTTTTATCTGAACAAATTTTGGGTATAATTTTTTCAATTTATGCTGTTGTACATTTCTTATACAAACTTGTCTAAATGTGTGTAAATATTGTACAAGAACCACGCAAAATGCCCACTGAGTGATGTTATTCATGTTGGATTATGTTATTACGGTTAATTACCTCATGTTAGGTTAAGCTGAGTAAGATTTGGTAGAATTACATTGGAATAGTTTAGCTTAATTAGGTTTGTAGGGTTTGTGTTAGGTTAATGTAGACCAGAACTGTACTGCAGGTGTATATATTTTCCTTCTTGTATTTAAATATTCTAAATTTATGAATTTTCATAGAATTAATGGGACACCATTTTAAGTTGAATTGGAGTGTCTTTTTTACCACTGCAATACACTTAAATTTAAATTAGGTTTGAAGCATCTTAGCTTCTTTTATATACTCTTAAGTAAGGCTTAGTTAAACTCTGTTTGGGTTTATGTGTTAGGTTACTTTGGTTGTCGATGGTATTTGTACAAAAAAAATGTTAAGTTAGAAAGAACTTCCATTAGGATTGGATATTTTCCACCCAAAATTCAATTAACAAAATGTATTATAATCGAAATTGCACTTCAAGCAAATCCAGTAACCATCACTGCCATCATTCAATTTGGCTTAAAGTCAAGAGTAGTCTGCTTGAGAATCAATTAAATTAACTGCAATTTTCTTCATTTCATATTTGGAGTTTCGTAACTTTCACTGATTCTATGTGATGTTGTTGTTGTTGTAATTGTTGTTATTGTAATTGTTGTTGTACGTACTATTTGCAGACGCTCCAACCATTCGTCTAATTGGCTCACCGGAAATCGACTTGGAAGAGGATAAGGATGCGCTTATACTACGCTGTGTAGCCGATGCCAATCCGCCGGCAAGCATCGTTTGGCGACGCGCAGGACGTTCGGAAATTGCCAGCTTGCAGGTAAGAGAAGAAATTGATAAAATTGCGAGCAAAACCAAGCAAGGGAATACAACAAAAGTGCAAAGGAAAAAAATTAAATAAAAGTCACATTGTGGGGTGGGGGGCGTTTGTGTGTGTGAAGCACTAACCAAAATGTGTACAGCCGGAAAAACATTCAACGTTCAGAAATTGTTTATTTTATAAAAAAAATTGCTTACCAAAAATGTAATTTAATTTTTTGCCCATCACTTTTCGACAGGAAACACTGCAACTGCGACCGGTTGGACGTCGTGATGCCGGTCTGTACACCTGCCAAGCTCAGAACTCCGTTGGCACATCGGAGCAGCTTTCCGTGCAGTTGGATGTGAAATGTAAGTTCATGTGACCGAGTGTATGTATGTGTGTGTGTGTGTGTGTGTGCCGGGAACTGAACTGAGGAAGTTCCTGTCAAACTGTGCTTTATGGAAGAATTTTTTTTTAATAAAAAAATTTAATTTTTTTTGTTGTTTTCTCTTGTTTTTTTTGCAGATCCCCCCAAAATTCTGTCAGCTGGCCCCGATCGTCTGACAACGGCGCCACTTTTTAGTCCCGCTGCATTTGAATGCGTTGCCGATGGCAATCCAATGCCAACATACAAATGGGTGCAGAGGTGAGTTTGTATTTTTTTTCAGTGTAAAATATTATGCAATTAATTTATGTAATAATTTTCTATTGATTTTGACCAGTTTTAAAGGCTCGAATTGTCCCATCCCTTCAATCTTCTCTCACATAATTTAATTTAAGCCCGCCATGTGTAGTGTGTAGTGTGGGCCCCTGTCTCTATAAAGTTTCTTCATCAAATCGCCCGCAGCTAAATGAAATGCGCAACGAACTGAATATTTCCATTAGAAATTTCTGGGCGTGTTTCGAATTGCCCTGGGCTAGATTTTCTACTCTTCTCTAAAAACTTTTTGTCATTTTATGACAAAAATTCGTGGATGGCCACATTTTCTTCTCTTCTCTACTCATTCCTTCGTCTTTGTTTTGTGTGAAGCCTTTCGTTGGCGGTTCATTACCCTTGTGCCTTGTAGCCTTGTAGTGTTGAGTTTGTCTCCAAAAAAAAAGCGCATTTGCCACAATACATTCATGAAAAAGTAAAAGAAGAAGAAGAACCATTTGTACGGCATCGCAGTTCCGTTTAATTCGCGTCGGTTTTTTTTTTTTGTCTTTTTCTTTTGCATTTTTGTTGCTTTGTTTTTGTCCATATGCCCAAAGACTTTGTACTGCCAGCACACAATATGGAAATTGTGGCCTCGAATGGCTGGTGGGGGCTTGCGTACAAAATACACTTTCAACGCTACAGCAGGAGTTCAAATTCTGCCTCTGGTGTTGCATATTTCAATAAAACTTTTGTTTTGAAATGTATTCTTCGGAATTTTTGGGGTCTAGCAAATTTTTGCAGTTTTTTTTTATACTTATGGAAATTGAAAGAGTGGGCCAATCTTTGTGTGTATGTGTGGAATTCACAGTGTATTTAATTTGGTGGTGATTTGTAACTTTCGATTTTTTTCCAGTAAAAGTTCAATCAGAATTTAATTTTAGCTAGTTGGGTGGTGGATAGTTTTGGGTAGGGTTAAATCTGAAATAGTCCTCTGATGTGAAACTTGAAAACATTTCTCGTAAAATAGGTGTACTTGTAAGCAATAATATGTCAATAATTACTGTCTGGATATGCCAATTGCTTTCAAATCATCGTAACAATTTTTATAATCAAATGTTAGTCGGACCGAATCATTCCATAACTACTTGGAACAGAGGGTGTCAATTGCCTCAAATGAGTCAAAATCACTTGTACCTTTAAAAGGTTCTTCAAGTGTTACGCACTCACCTACTCCTCCTTCCACCTCTCGGTGCCAACAGCTAAACTAATTTGCAATCGATAATTCCTACCTCTATGTGGCTTGAAAATATCGAGGATTCCATAATTCGCTTCTGCAGTCTTACGAAAGCTGGGCAGTTGCACAGAGACTGCTCGAGGGCATCTTCCAGTCTTCACAAACATCAGTTTCGAGCACCTTTATTTTATATAGCTGACTTCCTATAGCTGAGAACCCCGTGAAGATCCCCATCTTAGTTCGGAGTTATTTTTTGTTTAAATGTATGTGGTTTCTTTTGTTTTATTTTTATCCGATTAGCCTCACATTCACTTCGTATCTCGAGAAGAATTAAGTGTCTTACTTGGACAGTAGCACGGATCCTTATTTATTTCATCTTTTATTTCACGGAGATAATTCTTCGCAGGAATTGGGAATTATTATTAGTGAGCTTTGTAAAAGGAAGGAGGTTGAATCCTTTTTTAGTCCAAAGTGAAATTATGTATTTAGGTTCGCGTTAGGAAAAGATGGTAAAAAAAAAGGAAAAAAGGGGGAAAAATTACGCTGGAAGGGAAAAGGAAATAAAAGGGTGGTACAAACAATTTAAAAAAAGGAAGAAAAAAAATGGAAAAAAGTAAAAGAGGGAAAAATAAAATTGTATGTAAAAACCCTTAAACCGACTAAAAATCAGAAAAAATAAATCCTTTAAATTAATTTATCAATTTGGATTTAAAATTTACTGAAATTAACGTCCGTCCGTCTGACCATCCGTCCGTCCGTACGATAGCGGGCGAAGTTTTAGAGATATCGACTTTAAACTTTGGGAACACATTTTTCACTTCAATACTGAGATCATCTTTGAGAATCAACCAAATCGGGAAAAAACTAGGTTCGAGGTTTCAAACCCACCAATTGGTTAGTCAAAACGAGATCCCGGCATACATTATTTTTCGAGGTACTGTTAAATGTGTCTTATTGTGTGGGAATATTTCAGCTTCAGATAGTTCACTCTCTAGATTTTTTTTAATAACACAACAAAATTTTTCAGAATTTTCAATATATGCAGACTAAATTGTAAGTAAATTATGTAGAATACATCAATCTAATAGAACAAAATAACAATCAGTAATGACGAATAATAATTGTGTTTTTATTATTATCTTCTCTGATTCACTTAATCGATAGCAATCATATTTTCACATTAAAATTTCTTGAAAGTACTACTTGGCGTATGAGTAATATTTTATTTTGGAATTACATTGGCAGAGCCTATGCAAGTTTCCAAATTAAATTAATTTTTTCTATAATTAGTTAACTTAAAGTTGCAATTATAGGTAATATGAACAATCAAATGTAGTTCGAGGATAGAATTAAATTAGAATTAAATCTGATTGGACAAAATGTGATTATGACTGTACCCAATTCAATGCATAAAAGAGTTGCTTGTGAAGCTATTAAATTTGTCAAAATATGTCAAAATTGCAAATGAAGGACAGTCGACTAAACAAATCGCTGACGAAAGATCTGGTTTGTGGTATCTTTTCTATTTGTTTGTTCAGGGAATCTTCCTATCGTATACAAAAAAATCACAGCTTAAATACAGTTCAGTCCACCTAGAATGGAAGTCTTTTCCAATATGTGACACAATGGTTGGGATCTCTGCCTAACGATTGGATGGTTCTTCTAGGGGCAAGCAATAGAAACGGTTTTCTGTGAAGACAGACACCTCTTGCCCAGCAATGACAAACTACCCATTAAGAGATTTCATTCGACTACAACTTGTTGTACTACATATGACATGTTCAGAGGCAAAAAGCGATGAGATGTATAGAGCGTCAGTACATTTCATCGCCTTTTTCCTCTGAGCATGTCATATAAAGTAAATTCAAAACTTTTCAGTTGACTTAAAGTTTTTTTCTGTCTTTAATCCTTAAAAGTTTCTTCCTAATTAGTTTCTCCAATTTTTCTGTGAAATTTGTTTTGCCTTGTTCGCATTTCAAACAGAAAATTTCTAATTAGGCTTTTCTTTAAAATCGCTTTTAAAAAGAACTTGACTTTTGAATTATAAGAAAAACAAACACTTTTATTTCACTTTGGGTACAAATAATCTCCCTGTAATCCAAAATTACAGTATGTAAATGGAGTTCCTCCAAAGACTTGTGCATACGCCTACATTCTCATCATTCAACCTGGTGGCGTATGAGTAACATTGTCATTTCAAGCTATTTTAAACTTCTGCCGCTATTACAGAGCCAAACAAATGCCGCATTCCTTTTAAATGCACAATATTGACTGGAATTACTTAATTTAAACGAAAGAAACGCCTTGCGCCATGCGCTACACCCCTCCTTATTTCATACATACTCACTTATATATAAAAAAAAAGAAGAAAATTTTGAAAAACACTAATGAGTTTTTTATACACACTTACAAGCATTTCCTTTACGTGTTTCCGTTTCCTCTTGTTGCTGCTGTCGTTTTTGCTGTTGTTGGCTTTTTCACTCGCTTTCAAAGACACATGCAGCATATTTGCGTCATTTTAATTAGCTGCGCCGGAAATTGTGCAGAAATATGTAATGAAGAATAAAACAAAACCAAAAACAACAAAAAAAAACAAAAAAATTCACTGCTTATAATTGCTGGGTACATTTTTTGCATGCGAATAAATGTTGGTAGCGTTGGTGGTGTGGTACTGGCGTAAGACTTCACGTTTGTCGCTGTGAAATTATTACTTGGCCAAAGCCAAGCCAATTAGTATGCAAAGCAGCTGCCTTACTAGCAGAGCAGTGCCTTCGGGGAGCACTCATTTCCTTGTACTTTTTTTCGGTTAATTTGTATGAGTTCTATGAGTTTGTGTGTTTGTGTGTTTGTGTGTGGTATTGCGATTGTTTGTCTTATGTGAATGCGTAATTGTGTGTGCGTATGTGTGTGTGTGTGTGTGCCTGTAGATGTGTGTTGTATACAAATAAATATGAGGAATTTATAAATTCCGCATGCATATCGACGTGTTGACTTAATGAAGAGAACATGTTTATCAGAAATTAAATGCCAATTGTGGTCTTAGTGCTGTCAAGTGAAACTAAACTTAGCTTGGGTGCGGTTGCTTGAGTAGTCGGTTGGGAATTTAATTGAATTGCTGTAGGTATACATTTACTTCAAGTTCGGAGGTTTAGTTTAGAAGAATGATCAAGTAGTTAGTTTGAGGGAATTTACGGCAGCTTTTAAAAAATAGGAAAAGTTTATTCACCACATCTTGTCCAACAACGGCAAACTTACTACAGTATAGTTTTCAGTTGCCATGCACCCCACAGAAACGATGTCCTGTCTGTGAATTACAGGACGGTATCGGTCAACTGCCACGCCCACCTCCAATATAAGGTAAAATCGTGTTTTAAAAAATATGTAAACAAAATTTTTTTTTTTTTTTTTTTTTTAAACAAATTTTTGGCCCAGTAAGTGTAGGGTATATTAAGGGGTATTTTTTTTTAGAGATTCCATTTTCCAATTTAATTTGTAATTTTATCATAAAAAGATTAACGTCAGAGCAACGCTTGCAAATTTTTTAATTTTTTTTTTGGAAAAACGTGGTTTAATTTGGGAATGTTAACCCATTGTTCAGTGGTTCTATCAATAAGTTTGGCTCAGTGGGTCTATCAATAAGTCAAATTGACGCTTTTGGAGTGAAGAAAATCCACAGAGATTTTCCAGGCACGCTACCATCCATAAAAACTCACTAATTGATGCGCTTTATGGGCCGTTGGAATCAATGGTTTTTACTTCTTTCAAAATGAGCCGGCGAGAACGATTTAGTCAATGGCAACCACTTCAGAACCCTATTGAATGGGATGTGCATTGAAGACAGGTTATTCCAAAAGGATTGACAAACGCCTTATTTCTCGTAATGCACCAGTCAATTGGCCACCAAGATCATGCAATTTAATGCCTTTGGCTTTTTTTTTCTGGGGATTCGTGAAGTCACAGTTTATGCAAAATGCGCGAATTATTGCTTGAAAAAATTATTGAAAATTGGACTTCCTGAATATGGCACATCCGCGCCAGCCGTGGAGTCCACATGGCCGAAATCATATTAAACATTACTTGCTAATGTTTATAAAAACTTTATTTATACAAATTGAGATTTAAAAAAAATTAATTAAAATTAGACAAAAAATTTTAAAAAGTTTGTAATAAATATGAAAATACTTCGGTTTTTTAAACCAAAGTTTTTAATTTTTTTTTTTTTAATTTTAAAAACAAAATTATATTTAACCCTTAAAGTCCTGGAATCGAAATACGAGGAATTTCATTATGAGAATTTTGGTTCTAGGATGATTTTAGGCTGAAAAACACGAATTTCAAGTCCGTTTGTCAAAAAATATGTTACCTGGAAGCGCCAGGTGAAAAAGATTGAAGATCGCCTGTCGACGGTCTTAGGACTTTAGCTGAAAAAAAATAAAACTTTTGCAGCATAAAAAATCGGTTTTTTTCGAAGTAAATGCTTAGTACATTGATCAATACACATAAATACTAACAGACAAAAAAAACCAAATTTTATTTTGAAAACATATATTTTAGCTGAATACAACATTTCCTGTTACTCCAATGTTTGGTTTATCAGGCAAAAAGATGTTATCATTTCTTGCTCCAGTGTAAATTTTTTTTTCCTCTAAGTCCTAAGACCGTCTACAGAAGGTCTTCACAAAAAACTCGATTTGAACCACAATTTTGATTCACAAATCAAACTACCAACAAAATATCAAAATAAACCTTCAAACAACTTACCAAAAAAATTCCGGAGTCGATTGAGCAGTTGCGAAGTATTTTTTTTTAAATTTTAATTTACAGAAAAATTTTTAGTAATTTTCGCGCTTGTTTTTGCAAAATTTTTGACAGAAGTTGCTGTAGCTTTCAAAACTGTCACCGGATCGCGTTGAAACCGACACCATTTGATAGGTAAATTCAATCCGATGAATAAAGTCTAACGCTTAGAGCGTGAAAAGTATTGAGTTTGAATAGAATTGCATTTTAGTGATGACCTTCTGTAGACGGTCTTAGGACTTTAAGGGTTAAAATTTAGAAAAATTTAAATTTAAAAAAAATTATTTATAAACAATTAAAAAAAATGGGTATTTTTCTTTTAATTCTTAATTTTTGTAAAAAATAATTTTTGAAAAGATTTAAAAAGTATTTTGCCTTAAAATTTTTATTATTTTTAATATTCATTGTAGTAGACAATATTGAAAAAAATATAAATGTCTAACATCAAATTTTGAAATAAAAATTTGCACTGGCGATCATATAGTAGCGTCTTGTATTGAATCTGAGTAGAATCGCTCAGTTATACTGTGCTTCTATACAACAAATGAATTGTGTGTGAGTAGAAACGGTCGATTTTCATTGAACTACAAGAAAATATACACACGTCATAGTTCGAGCAATTGCTTCGGCTTGTGTGGTTGTATATATAGTAGTTTAAGAATATCGTACCAGTGAGAAAAAGGTTACTGATGATCTGCCGTAGTGGGCAGTGAAATGCATATAACTTACTTTCTACCTGCTGGCATACAATTTGTTGTTGTAAAAATTCGCAGCTTAATTGATTTAAGTTGCACTGAGCTTGAACCCGACTATACACAATATTAATTTTTACGAAAATAACTAAAATCCAAACTACTTTCATTCGATTTCAATAATGATAAAGTAAATTTAATGCACATACCATAAAAATTGCAAAAGGTACATAGTACCTACTTACAATTTCTATTTGCTCACGCCTTAAAAAAAATCTTCACAAATATTAAAAAAAATCTGAGAATTCTCAATTTTTTTTACCCTTTTTTACTTTTAAATACGAGCACAAAAAAGTCCTCAACATTCTTTGGAAACTTTATAATCGATTGCCTTTGCATATTTCCTAGAATATATTCTATGCGAAAATCTGTGTGTGTGTGTGTGAGACTGTGTGAAGAACAAGCTGCATAGCCAATTTCCAACAAGCAATTTTTTTTTCAACTGCTCAATTGCCATTTAATTTGTGCAACTTATAAGGGAAAAAAATATAAAAGAAAATTTTCTGCACAAGTCTCATGTGGCAAGAAGCATCCTTCTCGGTGGAGTCAGACTTCGAAGCTTTTCCTTCCTTACAAACAAATCTTCACTTTGTTAGAAGAAAAAAATAAAACAAAAATCAGGAAATATTTTATGCTTCACTTGTGCATATGGATGTGTGTGTGTGTGTGTGTGTGTGTGTGCTGCACACCACTACTGTGCCTTTTTGCTAAAATTTACTTGTCACTCTTATTTACGTGATTTGAAATTGCAATTTTTCAAAAATGAGTGTTGAGTAGAGCTCAGTTGAGTAGTAGAATCACATTATATACCACCGAAGACTGTGTGTTGCTATGTATGGGTTGGAAATTTTTCTTGCATGTCTTGTAGGTGTGTGTGTGGAACTGCGCTGGGATTTGCATTTGAAGTCTTTATAATTGAGCGCCTTAATTGGACATTAATTTTGAGTGAAAAGATAATAAATTTTGTGTGAGTTGTGTGTGACATCAGAATAAGTCGACTACTGTGTCACGTGCGGTTGCGGGGTAATTTGAAATGAAAAAGAAAATTTTTAATTGGAAACATTTTTACAAACTAAAATTAAAAATTTATTCTAGAACTCAACTCATTTGCATATCAAAATTGTAAAAGATTCTATTTATAATAATTTAAGAACATCTTTCTGCGAATTAAATGAATACCTGAAAAGAGCTTTCCTCGCTACCGTTTATCTCTTCAGAGCAGAGAAAAATCCTTTCTATTTTCCCATGAACTTTTAATGATTTCTTTGTAAATTTCAAAAGCCACTCAGCTTAAGATTCTTTGGTGCACTTGGTTTCGTTGGAAAATCTCTCGGTAGTGGGTATTAAAATTTTTAATTTTGCAATTTTAAATTCCTGTTAATTCTGCTTTCAAACACTATGAAAGAGATTTATTCTGAAGAGTTCTTGCCATAAGCCGAGAAAAGTATTTTTATAAAAAAAAACAGCATAAATCATTCACTACTGCCAATAACCAATGGAGACTAAAAGCAATCCCGAACCCACCATCAATTCAACCAAATGGCCTGGAAATTATTTTCTATCATCAACGTACACTTAAAGCATTTAGGCAACAATATATCTCAGACAGTTTGCAAAATTTCCCATTTGCCTTCAAAAACGAACAGAAAAAGGAAACACCGAACCCCTCCCCAGCACATGTACCGAGAGCATTGAACACTATACAAATATCAAAAAACAATAGAAATGCCCAGACAACAGCTGCAACTTGCATGCACTTCTTTTGTTTCGTACGTGCCCGACACATGGCAAACGCTTTGATTGCAAAAATTCCACTCCTTCTGTTGCTTTATTTATCTTTAATCTTCGTTCTTTCACAGTTTTTGTTGCAGTTTCGTACTCCGATTATTTTTTTCTCAATATTTTTTTTCTATTTTTCCAGAATATCGCACGGCTCGAAATATGTTGAACGCGGTCATGAGCCACGTCTGGTCATTGACAACGTCACCTATGACTATCAAGGCGAATACGAATGCCGTGCTACGAGCTATATCAATGGGCAGGAGCGTGTGGTCATATCGGAGCCCATTTCACTGCAAGTTGTGGGTAAGTTGAACTCATTTTTTTTTGCCAGTAAAGTTGAAATATGAAGCAGACACACATGAAACCTCAAAAGGCAAAATAAAACACAACAAAAAAAATGGAAATTCTTCCTATACTATTGGAAAAAAAACTTCGTTGCGGCATAACATTTGTTCAACAAGCAAAACCACACACACAGAAGATAAACACAGTCACTTCGACAGCCGAGAAGGAAATCGAAATTCGAAATGGAAAATGAAAAATGAAAAATGAAAAATGAGAAATGAGAAAAGTAACCTCTGTGCCATTGAAGCATATTCCGCATGCATTTGAAACTTCTCTCGTTCGAGAGGTCAAACTATTTACATATATTCTCTGTTGAATTTTTTGGTTTCTTGTTGAGTTTTCACATTGTTGATTGCATAAGTCGAACGTTCGATGTTCAATAAATATTTGAACTACATAAGATTATATCAAATCGAATACTGAATAGAACACTCATAACTTTTGTTCTCTCTTAGGGTCAACATAAACAATTACTATGTACTTGCATTTTTTTTCGAATTAAATCAATTCATGTTGAAAGAAGTTTTGTACATATTCGACTGATTTAATTATTGTTTGATTTTTGGATAGCGGCAATAAAATAATTACATTCCATACGCAAATAGTGTATGAAGTGTATACATACTTGTCTATTCAATCGAATTAGTAAGGAAGAGATTTCCAAAATACACATACACAAATTATTTCAAAAATGTTCAACATTCAATAGGATTTTCATGGATACAACGAGGGTTTACCAGGCCCTGTGTAATAGTATAAAGAAATAATATGTTTTTTTAATTAAAAAAAATCAGTTCTCAAAAATAAAACCACTGCTTCATATAACCTGAGACAACACTGTTCCAAGTAATTTAATTCAAATGCTTCTATTATTGAATATAATATTTGTCCAGATCTGTATGTCTGTCTGTCTATTTGTCTGACTTCCCTTCTGTCCATCTGACTGACACCAACACCTCTAAATATGACAAAATGGCAAATGGGGGGAAAAGGGGATAAAAAGGATAAAAAGAGGTTAAAAAAGGATAAAAGGTATAAAAAGGGAATAAAAATTTAATAAAAATGGGTAAAAAAAATTATAGAAGGAACCAAAATGACTAAAACGGGAAAAATACCTCACGAAAACAATTTAAAAAAGGGGTAGATGTTTTAAAATAAAAGAAGTAGAATAACAAAAAGAAATATTTTAAAAGTGGGGAAAAACAATAAAAGGAAGGAGGTGTAAAAAGAAAAAAGAGACAAATTACATCAACAATAAAAGTGATAAAAAGAGGAAAAATTATGTGGTCTCAAGACCCCATTTTGAGCCATCTGTAAATAGTTTTGAAGCCCGGACAATGTCCAAAATCCGTTTCTAAAAATTTCCAATCAAATCGACCAAAAAAAAAAAAACTTGGTCTCAAGACCCCATTTTGACCCTTATGTATGTGGTTTTGGAACCTCGGACCATGTCAAAAATACGTTTCTTAACATTTCCAATCGAATGCAGCAATAAACTAGAGAGTGGACTATCTTCGGCTATACCGAAGTTGAAATACCCCCACACAGTAGGAAGAAGTACCTCGAACATATAAAAATGTGGTCTCAAGACCCTATTTTGAGCCAATTATAGGTGGTTTTGGAGCCCGGACCATGTCCAAAATCCATTTCTAAAAATTTCCAAATAAATCCAAATGATCTCAGTATTCACGAGAAAAACATGTACCCAAAGTTTCAAGTCGATATCTCCAAAACTGCGACCGCTATCGTGCGGACGGACAGACGGACAGACAGACGGACATCGCGAAATCGACTCAGGAGGTGATACTGATCAAGAATATATATACTTTTCCATACCGGACACGCCTCCTTATGGGCGTTACAAACGTTGTGACAAAGTGAGTATACCCTGCCACAGTGAGTGTGGGGGTATAAAAATAATAAAACGGACTGAAATAGGGGTTTAGTTAGGTTACCTCGAAAGATGTTTGTCAGCATCATAACATAGACCACTTGCAACGCTGATTGCTTAAAGTATACCATGTGGAATTTTTAATGAAATTCACAATGGATTTTAGATAATCGAAATTATAAAAAAAGTAGCAATCGAGTGCTCTAAAACGTTGATTTGCCAGCGCCGGACATTCGCAAAAGTAGTGAATAATTATTATAATAAATAGTAGGGCTCTTGAAATTATTCGAATAATAAAAAAACCGGTTAACCGATTAGTAACCGTTTGTACAAATACTATTCGGTTAATGATATTCGATTAGTCACTCAGCTTCGACTATTCGATTAACCGTCCACTGTCGATTAGTCGGTTAACCGTTCATATTCGGTCAATAAGAGTTCAAATCGAAATCAAAAGAAAAAGTTTTCACTGCCAAAAGGAAAATTACAAACGAAGTTAAATTTGCTAAGCGTCGCACAATGCATATAATTTCTCTTTTGAGTGTGTCATTGAAGATTTAGATTTTTAAATTCATAATATTCGACTAACCGAATATCAACGGTTAACCGACTAGTCAACAGTGAACGTTTAATCAAATAGTCGAATGCGATCGACTAGTCGAATGCTTCTAATCGAATAGTAATAGTCGAATAGTTAGGTATCCGCTTTATTCGGGTAATAGATTATTCGAATAACAAGAGCCCTAATAAATAGTCTCTTCAACGTCTAGTCTCAGTCTCAGACAGGGCGAAGTCTCTGGGCATGCCTTCCAATGAAGGAGTGACCAGTAATTATTCCACTGAATACTGAATATTCATAAGTTCGTTCTGTCGAGTGATACCTCAATTATGGGTATTTTAGCGTTAAAGGAAGACCAGAGCGATCTGGAGATAAAACGGGTAGAAATGTGTTACATCAATGGTTTGTTATGTTGGCACCGTAAATCGGAGTAGAATATTATTGAACTAATTGGTATTTTGATAGACAAGTCAAAGGGAAGAAAATACATTTCTGAACCTAAAATAGAGGAGAAGGGGGAAAATTACAGAAACAGAAGTGATGTATGAAATATGAGAGACAAAATAGAGAATAAAGTGGAGTAAATAGGGAATACAATTACAGAAAAAACTTGGACGAAAAGACGGAAAAAATTACCAAAAAAAAGGGATTAAATTAGGGAAAATGGGGACAAAAATGGACAAAAATGGAAAAGTAAATAAAATATGATAAAAACGCCAAAAAGAGCGCATAAAGGTGGAAAAACAGATGACAAATAAAAGGAAAAGGTGATGAAAAATGTGATAAAAAAAGGTGATAAAAAAAGGGCAACAAATGGCAAACAAAAAAATGTGATAAAAAGTAACAAACAAGGGAAAAAGGCTCTCAAAAACCAGAAAGGGACAAAAAGGGAAAAAACTAAAAAAGTTGTGAAAAAAATATTGAAAAAAAAGTGTTTATGACGATTTAATTCAAATACTTCAAAAAAAGTAAATTAACTCAAAAAACCATAAATCTAAAAACATTTCATTAAAAATTTC
Source organism: Heteromyza rotundicornis (assembly GCA_951394025.1). Lineage (NCBI taxonomy): Eukaryota > Metazoa > Arthropoda > Insecta > Diptera > Heleomyzidae > Heteromyza > Heteromyza rotundicornis. The sequence goes on from OX596012.1 coordinate 12,843,880, forward strand.
GAAAAAGACGTTACTAAGGACGTTGACTTGTCACATGCAAATTAATAGTTATTCGATATTTTTGTTCGAACCGTTCTTTATTATAATTGAAAAGCGTTTAACAAGTTCTAACTTAAATGATCTCAAGTCCAATGACTCACACAGCAGTTATTAGTAAATTGAAAGAATGTTAAACAACAACAACTACACAAAAAATGTAAAAACCAAAATTGTTTACATTTCCTACAAAACCACACACATTCATAATTTATAACCAACACACAAGCATACAAAATACAAAAAATATGCAGTAAAAATTTGCTTTTGACTTTTTTTGTGTGCTTTTCTGCACCAGACTATGGGTGTTTGTCTGCTACCAACGGGTAACGAGTAACGAAATAAATTTTCTACTCAACTGACCATGTTACGAAATTATAGTTATTGTTGTTGTTAAGGGGTAACCTCAACTCATACAAGCAAACAAAATGCAATACAGAGAGCAAGCCCAGTCAAGGTTCATTACAACTGAACTTTTTTTAACAATTTTTTTTTTTGCAAAACTTTACTTTGGATTTGTATATTTAACCAAAAAAAAAAGGGAACAAACCCTTTCTATGCAAAAAAAAGAAAAAAAGTGGTTTGGAAAAAATAGGCAACCACATGCTGCACATGCAACAAACTGAGTTACCACTTCGGTTTCATGTTGCTCTTTTTTCAATTTATTTTTTTTTTTGTTTTGCTTTGAAGTAAAGGGCTTACACACACACACACACACACACATTTCCACCTCAACTCTGACTGGCGGTTGAACTGTAATAAATTATGCTTTTGTCCAGTTGCAGTAGGTAGCCACCTATTTCGATTTGGATTTAAATTTGGTTTTTAAAAAAAAATACTAAAAAAAATACTAAAAAAAAACTACTTTGCCTTCTAGTCGTTTTTTTTAAAGTTTCTTTTTTGTTCTTCGGTTCTGTTTTGTTCACTTTTTTTTCTGCTCGTTAACCCCAAGTTGGGGCCTAATGGCCGTGTGTAAAGTGAATATTTTGCCAATTTACTCTTGCTACAAGAGCAAGTTTAGCGCAGTAAACATCTGGATGTGAGGAGAGAGAGAGAAGGTAAAGTTTTCTTTTTTTTTTTTTGGTTGCATTTCAAAATGTAAATAATTTACCTAAAAGCTTCTCTTCTGTGTACTGCAGTGCTCTGCTGTTGCGGGCACTTCTTCTGGTTATTTGGGTGCTTCTGTCCTAATGAACATTTGATTTGAGTGAATCCACATTAAGGCAATAGCAACAACAACAGCAGCAAAACAGAAGGACCAACAACTATTACGACTAGTGCAATGTCAGTTTGTGGTTATGCAATTTGGGCAAATTGTTTGTTCACTTGAGGTTTATGTTTTCGCTAGTTGTGATTCGAATTTTACAGTGTAATTACTTGAATGAAATTGAATTTTTTTTTCCTTTATATTTTCAGGTGCCCCTCAAGTACTACGTCTGCACCCATCGATGCATACCATTTCGGTGAAGCGTGGCGAGCCAGCCAGTTTGACTTTGGTTGTTTGCGCCGATCCGCGTCCCCATCGTGTGGCCTGGGAGTGGGGTTCGCTGCGTTTGGAAGCGGGTTCAGGCATTGGTAAGTTTTGCTTTATTACTGGATTATAATTACTTTACTATGAATTCATAAGCCATAGGCAAATCAATTCAATTTTGATTCATTTTGGCTAGAAAAAAAATTCAAAAATAATTAATTTTTGTGTCTAATGGAAATTTAATTAGGCAAAAATCACGCTTCAATTTTGCCAGTCAATCAAACGACTTAATTAGTGTAAAATCCTAATGGTTCACATACAAAAAATGTTCTACACACACACACACACACACATGCAAAATCCAACCGCTCAACTGTCCAAAAACCAGTCCATTTCCAATCATTATAATCCACAAACGCTTGAGCGCCGGATTAACAGAACCTTTTTGGCAATTTGCCAGCGCACAATGTGATGTGCTAGATGGCGGATGACTTCACTCAGATATGCCATGAAACGAGACAGATCGACACGCATATCGCCTGTAGTCAATCTGTCGCCTGCATCCGGTTCTTTATAACGAAACGAAATCACACTCATACACTTTCATTTCGTTGCCACAACAGTTACTTCTGTTCTACTACCAACACCACACCAAGTTGAGGTCAAGAGAATGGAAAAAAATATAAAAATCCCACATTAAACTGCGCTCCTTTCTCTTCATTCCAAATGGTGGTCGCTGGCGAAATGTGGTGAAATAAATACAAGGAAAGTCAAAAATCCCCAAACACACACAGTCACACACACACACACATACACACATCAATCGATACATTCTTACAAATTGTAAACGAAATCTCACGTTTGCCATCGTGAGCTGTCAACGCTGGGATAGACAGACTTAGAGTGGTGGAAACATCACCACGGTGCCAAAATGTCGTTCGTGGTGAAAAAATAATGTAGGGAAACCCTCAAAAAAGCTGACTCGACAAGCACAGGAAATACTCTGGCCACTCTATTAGACTCTGATGGGAAGATGTACTCACCCCACTTGTCCACTAACTCGCCACTTATCTTTACCCTACCGTACAATCAGGATGTGCATTAGCATTTTCGTTTCAAAGTTCAGACTGGCATGGTTTTTAGTTTTACAGTTACAACTCGATAGCCAGACACTCACCCTCACTCTTCAAGTAGAATAATCGATTGCTAACACACACACACTCACAGCGTTTCACATTTAAAAATGGCAAACGCTTGAATTTTCCTGCTCGTAAACACTCTTTTGTGGCCCAAGTCGATTTCAGTCAATGTTCTCCTGTACCGCGTTATCGAAACGTCATTTCGTTCGTGGTGAAGTTTTGCGAAATTGAAAATTGCTTGCTTTGTACTTTCGGCACTTTCTGCTGCTCTGAGTTCGATGATGTTTGGCCAAATTCAGGCTAGCCATTAATGGTGAAATTGCTATTTCACAGTGGTGGTGGTCGGTGGTGGTGGTGGTGCTGCTGCTGATGATGCTTTTGTTCACGGGCCATTGTGTGTGTGGAACGTGTTTTATGACCTTTTTGCCGTATTTGTTTTTAAGTTTATGTAAGTTGTTGTTGTTGTTCTCTTTTTTTTTCAGTTTCAGTTTTCATTCATTCACGGTTTTATTACTGGTTTTCGCGACTATTAAATTTTATAGTTTCATTTCGTACTGATATTGATGGATTTTACGTTTGGGGCATTTTTATGTGTTTTTTTTTTGGCAAAGTAAAAGGTTTAATACTTTCGTTGGATCACAGTAGTACTCGTACTTTTTCAATCCATTTCAACTGTTTCCTTCATTAAAGTTCATAGTCCCGGTTAATTTCCAGTTCCAGTTTCAGTCCATTTCCATTTCATTCCAGTTCAATTTCCATTATCTTAATTTCTTATTTGAAATAATCGGAAGTGAATAATAGTTTTATAATGAATAAGCGGCCATCAAAAGAAAATAAAAAAAATAATTCAAAGAAAATTAAATGGAGTCAATTCTGCATAAAATTACGAAAATTTTATTTTTAATTAAAATTTTTTGAACAGAGTATGAACATTTCCAAAAGTGTCTCGTAGATAAAGATATGAACAAAGAGTCCTTAAGTAATTCGGATGAAGTAATTTTAGTGAGAAAAATTCAACAATTTCTATTGACTTTAACTATATAATCTGTATAAAAACGGATTGAGGACCATGCTGAAAACAGTAATGTGGAAAAAGATGCAACTATGATGAAGATGAGCCCACAAGTAGTCATTTTCCACTTTAAAAATAATAAAACAATACCTAAAAGCGTCCATTGCCATTGGCCTTATTATTTATTGATGATAAAATTTTGTCAGCATCAAACTGTAACACCAATAAATGCTAGGAAGAAGGTGTTTAAGTATTTTATAGAATGAAAAATTGGTTTAAAACAATGATACATACTTCAAAATTATTTTAAATTTTAAGATACCAGTGGCGGCCGTGGTTCAGTTGCTAAGACCTCTGCTTCACGATCGGAAGGTATCGGGTTCGACTCCCACCTGGGGCAAGGCAGAAATTTGTTTTCTGTTTTTCTGTGTAGACCGCCACTCTCTCGCCAAGTCCTGGCAATCTAGCGAGAGTAACTTGCCACGAAAAAGCTTCTTCTTTTGGAGTCCTGCCGTTCGGAACCGGCATTAAAACTGTAGGTCCATAATTATCATATACACTTGCCCATGATAATTCCATTAAGAAGTTCGGCCCAAACCCCTCGAGGAATGTAGTGCCAAATATGTATGTATGTAAATCCGGCTCTGGACCCAGTGCTTTTACCCAGCACCCAGCACCCAGTGCATTCTTCCTGTCCTTAAATACATAGATTTACTTTATGGCGACTTGGAAATTAAAAAGTAATTGTTGGTAGTCAGATGAATCGAGGTACAACAAAGGTACAACACTTGTCTAGGCTTTGTTCGTTCTTCTATGGAACAAAGCTGGATATTTTGTATGGGAGGAAGGTGCTTTTCTCATCATATGTTGTCCATAGGATGAGAAAATCGCAGACTCACTTGGAAAAGGCACATCGAAGCTAAAATTACACAAATCAAATGAAAACAAACTCGAACTAAATTGGCTCCTTTCGAAGCAATCAAAACTCAATACCACATACAAAATCCTTCTATATAAAAGCGTAAGTAAACCCATATGGACATATGGGATTGAGCTCTGGGGAACAGCATCTCCATCAAATGTTGTGAAACTGCACCCAGAGAAATACTTACCTCGATTGAGGAAAAACGGCTATCAAATTGAGGAAAAATGGGATTGATTTTTCGCCATAGAAAATTTTCATCATTTGAGTGAAGAAATTTCTTTAAATTTAAGGAAACTTTTTTCTTTGTTTTAGAGAAAAAATCTATGAAAGGAAGAATTTTTGCTACAATTTTAGTAAATTTTTCTATAATTTTCGGAAAATGTTTGCCTTTGTTTTAAAGAAAATATTCTCTGAAAGAAAGAAATTTTTCCACAAATTTAGGAAATATTTCTTCAATTTGGAAATGTTTTTTTTATTAAAACCATTGATTTATCATACAAGAATAACTAGTACTACTACTAATTTTACTACTACTACTATAGTAGTATACTACTAAAAGGTACTAGCTCCATAATATTATATATGCCATACATTTTTATTTGTATTACATACTTTTATTTGGTAGTTTTTGTATACATTAATATGTATATCAAAGTATAAACCACTTCGGAATTCATTTCCACACTAATTTTGAAATTTTGAAATGTTTTGCGTGTCGACTGATAAATTCAAATTTCCCAACATTGAAGAAAAAGGTATCTTCAAATCGATCCCCATGGTTGCAAGTAATGAGAAAATTTTTACTCATTTCTAGGAAAATTTATTCAAACCAGAGAAATTTTTATTCAAACCAGTGAAATTTGTTTGAGGAAACTTTTTCTTTGTTTTTGGGATGTGTAGTTTTCTGAGTGTGCAAAAAATGCTGTCGAAAGTTCTGCGTCAAATCGCAGCAGCTCCATGGTTTATCAAAAATGCACAAATCCATCGAGATTAACAAATACCGACAATTTCCGATGAGATCCCTAAGCGTACATCAAAGTACAAAGATAAGCTTAAGCTGCATCCAAATATTCTTGGTAGAAATTTGGTTAGACCCACTCCGATCAGGAATACATATACTTTGTACACCTACCATGCCTACTTTTAGGCATTACCAACGATGTGATGAAGATGTACTCTTCACCACTTTCGTACTCTGAAGATGTACTCTTCACCACTTTCGGTTGTAATCCTGAGTAAAAATAACTAGAAACAGAATACAAATTAGTAGAGAGCCTTAGCCTAAGCAAAGCTCAAACATAGGTGCAACCCCAAAACCATTCGATTTGCCATGCAATTAAAATTGAAATAAAAATGCAATGGGACATTCAATAACTTTCTGTTACCTTTTTACCCACAAATAACTTTTCATTCCACTAAAATGTTACATTACTTGAAGCCTTACATATCACTTCAAAGTATGCAATACACTTTTTTAAACTATAATTTTAACTATTAACAAAAGTTTCCTACACCAACTGACCATATAAATTTTTCCATTTCCCACATAATTTTCCCACAATATGATGAAACAAAAAAAGCTGCTCGCATTAATGAAAAACTTTTAATTACAACACGAAAGGCTAACAACAGCCGCAGAAAGAAACCCTTTAAAAGCAACAATTGCGGGGGGGGGGGGGTGAGAGAATAAACACAAAAAATAATTATAATTAATAATTTTAAAGTTAAAAAAAATATGAATGGTTAATAACATCAAATGTACTACTTTTCTGTCTTTTCATACTACCGACGAACATTCATGATGCTGCTGATGATGCCAATAACAACAAACAACTTTTTAAATGGACTTCAATATGAATAATGGATGCAAAAAAAAAAACTCTAAAACAACAACAAACTGAATCTCCATCATCTGTCAACTCAAAACCGGAAAATGCCTCAATTCACGTTGGCCACCAAATCTGCTAATTATCGGAATTGGTAAACTCAATCAATGGCGCGTCATGTCCACTGTCAAAACTGTCATACAACTGTCAAAATTTTCGCGAAACCAATACACTTACCCACTGGCAATGCTGATGATGACGACTACTGCGATGATGATGATGTTGGTTGGTTTCTCTTCTTCTATGTACTTCTCGCTGCAGACCGTTTCCGTGCCGACGATGTTCTGCAGGACTCACGCGAGGACTGCTACTTGTCCACGCTGCACATTCAGAGCACCGACGAACACGATTCGCGTCCCTACTATTTGGTGGTGGAGAATGAGCGCGGCACCGATCGTCATGCCATTCATTTGAATGTGGAGGGTACGTTCGCAGGTGCAGACACATTGAATATTTTTTTACATTTATTTCTTTTTTTTTTTATTTGCTGTGAATGAAAAACAAATAACCCCCAAAAAACAAAATATGAAGTACAAATTTTACTAACGATTTGACCTATATTTGTGTATACTGTAGGAAATACTGCATGAATACTGAAAATGTGTATGCTCTTCTTGTGTATATATGTGTGTGTGTCTAATGGTGGCCCAGTCGCCCAAAAGTTTCATCAACGAATATTAATGCATGATTTATGGCAGAAGTTTCTCGTAAATTTTATTGTAAATTTTTGTCAACCCACGACTTTTGGAAGTGCAAAAATAATATAAACTATCACAGATATTACTTCATCGAGGAACACAAAGCCAAAGAGAGATAATAACGCACATGAACGCAAGAGCGAAATGTAGAGGAGTTTTCATTCACGAACATATAAGTGAAACATAGAAGAAGAGTCGTATGGGGTAGGTTATTCCCGGGAGATAAAAAAAAAAAGTGTCATCATAACTTAGGCCCCGGATACCCCATCAACTTACAGATGTAGACACCTAATGATATTCTTATGAATTTCAAAATGGATTTATGACTAATCGACGATAGTCAAGGAACTTGTAACTAAAGACTCTTAAACGTCTTTGCGCTAACGCAGCACATTCGCAGTGATAATGCAAAACAGTGCCTTCAACTTCGGGGTCTCTGCAACTTCTGCATAGGTCTCCAATATCGGACAGACCATTGCGTGTGCAGTGACTGTCAATAAAATAGGTTAAAGGTTAAAGAGTAAGGATAAGGTCCTGCGGATATGGGTATGAACTAGAAACTATACAATATTCCCTCTGCCACTCTACAAACAAAGCGTCAACGAGCCTTAGGCTCCCGGTCCTTTGAAAGCACAACAAAACTGACAGAGCATACAGTATCAGACCTTCAGACCTACAGTATCAGACCTTTGAAGCACATTTTTGATATCCTTATCCTTATCCTTACTATTAATAAAATTGAAAACGCCAACTTGGTTGTAGCGGGTAAGAGCAAAAACTAGCCAACCGATTTAAAAATTTTTTTTTAAAACATCCAATTTGTGCCAAGGATTCTCTTCCAAGAATACTTTTTTTTTTATTTTCGAAAGGCAAATATCTTAATTTTCGGTATGCTTACAGATTTCGTTCGATTTCATTGACATAGTCTGTGCTTGCAGAACATTATTGTATGTTGCTTTCCACTCTCTTCTGCGTATAGATCGCTGAAAATGGAGAGTTCTATGGAGTTTTTGTGCTCTCTCTCTCTCTCTTTTTATTCACCATGATCAGGGATGTTAGATTGTGGGGAATTAGCCATTTTGCGGGGAATTTCGATCTCTGTGTGCAGGAGGGGAAATTTTCCATTTTGCTTCTCTGCTGTGAATGTCTGTATTTTTTAAGTGGGTAACGCCACGGGGAAATGCTAGTTACCCAGTAGTAAATTTCGCAAGGCCTCTCAGCTAGAGACATGCCTGCACGCCTGCTATGGGAAGAAATTGCACATTCCATCCTCGCTTCTAGTATGCCTGCGCTAGAAGGGAGATACGGTGGTGTCAATGGATTTTCTATGCAATATAGCCTGCCAGCAGGCATACGCATGGAAGCGACAGTGGTAGGCCTGTTTTTTTGTCCCGTTTCATATAAAAAAGAAGTAAAGGTTGGAAGCGAGGAGGGCAGGCATCCGAGCTCCTAAAGAGGCATACTGGCCCACTGGGTAGATATACGAAATGTGCGTTGACAGTATGGCAACAAAATGAGATATACATAATATCAAATAGGGACTCACAATGGGCCATAGATGGCATTCAAGAGGAAATGGTACATTTGTACCACACACCCTTGTAACGTAAAGCTCAGGTTTCACGAATTATACAAATAGGTTGCTTATATCAGAGAACTTCGACGTGTAGAGAAGCACCACTCTTTTTTAACATAGGACCGCTAACAGTATTTGCAGTTCATTTTCAATAATACCGCCGTCGCGACGGTCCAAATTTCCTCTACATTTCGCGGGCACAAAAACATGAAATCTATATGAAATGTTAGCCATAGAATGCTAAGGTGCGGGTATTCGTCGATTAAGTGCCAATCTGTTTGGACACCTTTGTTTTGATTGTTGCCCAACTGAGAGTTACCGCTTGTAGTAGGAACTATTTTCAGCTGTTGCAGCATATACATTCGGTTGACAGAGTATCAACTTTCTGCTGTAGCCAATGTCTGCTCTTTTACAGTTTAGTTTATATTTGACTGTTGCCACCTCAGAAAGTAGATGTTGCAAAATCGGGGCGTGGATATTGTGACGGCTGACAGTGGATGTTGCCAAAGCAGAGAGTGGATAATGCGACAGCACAGAGTGGATACTCCTGTCGGCTGATTGTGGTAGCGACTCAAAGCAAGCAGCTATTTTCAGTGTAAATTAAGTCATTTCCGAATGGGTGCCTAAATGCGCAAGGATTCAGATTTTCAAGTTACAGAAATATTTCGGATCAGCGAAAAGTTCACAATAATAGCAGTGTTAGTGCGCTGAATTGGTCTACTGAATAAATCCTCCAATTTAAAAACAACAACGTGAACCCTTATTTGGAATTAAAAGACAACTTTTGTATCCTTTGCGATACCAATGAATTTCCCAACGACTTTCAAAATATTTTGAATAAATCAAGAATAAGAATTTTTGAATGAAAAACTTTGGATTTTAAATTCTCTTCCACTTTAATGAAAGCCAAATCACCCCCCCCTTTTCCCCCGTTTATTATCTAGTCAAACATCTTCTGTTTCCCCAACGCTGATTACGTACGTGCTCAGCCATCACAACGGGCCAAAATAATAACTTATTTATTGTTTTGAATTTAATTTAATTTGCATAAATTAATTTTTGATTTGATTCGATGGCAACCAATTCACACACACAACAAAACAAACACATGGCTATCTATGTGTACACGCACTCGCGCATACAATTAAGACATGTTAATTATTTTCTGGCAAAATTTACGATAAGACCCAATGCGGCCGCACGGTCGTTTCATTTAATTTGCATGCAAATCGTGAATATGTAAAGAATTTTTATTTTTTTGTATTTAAAATTTTCATTTCATTTAAGGTTTAAGTAAAATTTAAGTAAGAGTATTAAAGAAAAAAGTATTACTTTTTAATTTTGCATGTTTGTGGCAGTGTGTAAACTGGTAAAATATTACTCATTCACTGTGCGCTTTGGCAAAAAGTTTCATACGAAATGTATGTGAAAGCAAACAGTTTTTCAACCACCCGTAAATATATTCATGAAATTTTTTCCTTCTTCCCTTACATTTTCTCCATAATCCTGGAAATCAAAAAACACCAACGTCAACGACAACGACAATCCATTTTTTAATGAAAATTACTTATCGGACTCATGCGAAATGTGCAACACAATCCCTTCAACGCTACGCTGTATTATTTGTGTTCGTCATCCTCATCAATATTGGCCACATTCGTGATTGTATCAATTGGATGTATTGCGCTCGCCAGAACCTTTGGAGATGAGTTATTTGCTGGGCATTGCCGGCGGCTGCTTGGCTGCCATTTTGATATTAATCTGTCTCTGCATTTATGCGATACGCGGCAAAAAATGCTGCTTCAAAGGTAAGTTTTTGTGCACATGTGAACTATTTAATTAAAACAAGCGGCTCTTTTTTTGTGACACGCCATTAAAAGGTTTATAAAAAAATGGTACCATAAAAAAATAATTTTTTAAAATATACAACATTTTAGGGTGATTTTGCTAGTGGAGTAGGTACCTATCTATATAAGAATGTATAATTAAACTCTTTTCCTCTTATAAATAGTTAGTAACCGGTTATCAATAGTTAGTAACCGGTTATCACTAGTTAGTAACCGGTTAAAACTAGTTAGTAACCGGTTAAAACTAGTTAGTAACCGGTTATAACTAGTTAGTAACCGGTTATAACTAGTTAGTAACCGGTTATAATTAGTTTAGTAACCGGTTACAACTTCAAATACATTTTTTGGCCCCCTATAACAGAATCTATTAGTCCCGGTCATGTGCATTTTTTAGTGTCGAACGGTGTTAAAAAATAAATTCTGTTACCTGAACAAGAAATTGGTTTGTGCTCCCAAATCAGGGATCGCCAAGAATCGGTTCTAGAACCATAACCGGAACCTTAACCGTTTCATTTCATGGAACCGAAACCAATATTTTTAAAAGCCGGAACCGCAACCAAAATCGAAATTTTTTTAATTTTTGAAGCGGAACCGAAACCTTTTAATTTTTTTGGTTTTAGTTTCTAATTTTATAAGTCAAAAAAATATGTATTTTAGCTAAATTTTCTTGTAGTCCAGTTTTTGTTTGTCTTTTTCACTTTAAAATTTTAACTTTTTTTGATTTTACTAAAACCGAAATCGATATTTTTTAATTCTTAGAGCCGGAACCGGTTTCAGTCCCTGACCCCAATTTTCTTTAAAATGCCATCACCTTCATTGAACATTTACAAACTCCAGCAACTCTCTTTACTGCGCCTCTTTGCATGGTGTAACATTGATTATATTAATTTTAAATAATTTCCCTACCTGCATGCATCCACGTACGGTAGTAAGGAATTTATTCATTAAAATTACGAGTAAAGTATTGAAAAAAAGAAAATACGGACGAGGCCCTAAAGTTTTCGATTAAATGAGAAATGTTTTTACTTTCTCTGTCTCTCGTATCTTTAAGCTTATTTTGTCATATTTTTAACAAAAAATGGTTTCTGGTTGTTTACGGCATTCGTTTGTGGTAGTTTTTTTAATATAAAAAATCCGCTTACTTACGATGTGGCAGCAACAAGTTCAAACGAGAGATGATGCCAAGGTGACACACATAAAACTATTTAAATGATAAAATATTATAAAACCTTTAATGATTTCATGGGTAGTATTTCATCTTATGATGAATGCTCTCAGGCCGGATAAAACTCGATAATTTTTAACAATAGCTTCTAGAAACTGACCTGACTCTAAATTAAAAATTCTCCATTAAATTCTTTACATTTAATTAGGACTTTGAAAGACTTTTTTCACATTAAAAAAATTAGCCCAAAACAAAAAATAAAAAAAAAGTGTCATCCATACAGAAACGGTTATTCATTAAAAAAAAACATAACCCACTCACCTTCCGCTAAATGGCGAAGGAAAAAAGTCATCACAAGCAATTAACAACTCAAATAGTATTTATTAATTACTGTTGCGACTAGTTAGGTCCCATGGCAACCTTTTTTTTGTGATTCTGGCTCTGCATTCAATTCATTTCAATGCCATGCCTGATGCTTCGCTAATTGCAAAAGGACACACACCAAAAAAAAAGAAATGGTGAAAAAACCCCCAACAACACGATGAAGTAAAAATTGTTAGAAGCAAACAAAAAAAAATGAACCCTTTGGACGTTTTTTCATAGAAAAACAAATAAATGCCATAAAATATTCATTAAACCGTCCAACGCTCGCAGCAAAATGGAATTTTTCTCAGACTTTTGGTGATTTCAATGCTTTTGGTACTCCTCTTTTGGAGCAGCTCCTCTTGTTGTTGGAATTGTCTCTTTCGCTTCGCTTTTTTTTTGTATACAGTTATTTCCGCACGTCGTATACAGTAATGTCCACTAGTATTGCAGCACTTTGACTGCTTGGGTAGAACAAAAGAAAAAGGGAATCCGTTCCATGGAAAAGCACTTTTTTTTAAATAATTTTTTTTTATTGTTTTTTTTTTGAGTTCTACGTTTACAAAGGTTGCATGGTTATGGACCATAATTATTAGTTAAAATTGTTAGTAAAGTGACCAATTAAAAAAAATCACAATTATGTGCTTTGGACTGAAGCTAAGGTCCCATAATAGCCCCATGCGTTGAAATTTAATAAAATCGGAAACCAACTTTTTGACCAAACTGTATTTTGCCACTCAGGCACCAACCACGGGTACTACAACAAGCCAAAGAAGCCAATATGCCAATCAAGAAGGCCGAACACTTTTCGACATGATCGACTCTGCATTTGGAGCAATCATGACGGTGTATTCGCTTGATCCTCGCATCATAGTTTCAAATTTGCAATTGCCATTATGTACCCGTTTCCTCTTCAACAGCAGCAAACATCAGCACACAATTTTGAGACTTGATGGGTCGGGGCAAATGATCAGACCTGTAAACTTCAATTACCAATACAAATTAAATTACATTGCCGAGTACATATTTAAAAAAAATAATTACCAAATACCAATTCCTACAAAAACAAATACTCTCAAATACCAAATACTTTTCATTAATACTTGAATTCAAATACTTCAAATACTCGTGATACCCTTAGTAAGATTTAAATAATGTCATACTTACTAGGCAAAAGTATTTGATATTATTTAAATATTCAGTAGTTACAAGTATTTAAAAGTATTTGAATTAAAGTTTTTATGAAAAGTCTTTGGTATTTGCCCAGTAGTAAATTTCGCAAGGCCTCTCAGCTGGAGACATGACAGTACGCCTGCTATGGGAAGAAATTGCACATTCTATTCTCGCTTCTAGTGGAGGCATGCCGGTATGCCTGAGCTAGAAGGGAGATAGGGTGGTGTCAATAGATTTTCTATGGAATATTGACTGCCAGCAGGCATACGCATGGAAGCGACAGACGTAGGCCTGTTTATTTGTCCCGTTTCATATAAAAAAGAAGTAAAGGTTGGAAGCGAGGAGGGCAGGCATCCGAGCTCCTAAAGAGGCATACTGGCATGCCTGCAGACACCTTCTTTTGACCAGGAATTGGTAGTTATTTTTCAAATACTCGGTATTTGTAATTAGGAAGAATTAGAATACAGTATGTATTTAAGTCTTTACAGCAATTCTAGTGATGATAAATATTTCAAACTGGCGGAAATAGGCCTAATTGCCACCTCAATGAATAATGCTTAATTACTCCCCTCCATTGATAGCAGCGAGGGTAAATGCTGGGCCTAATGATGAAAAAAGTTCGAAACTAGTAGAAATGGGTGTGGTTTCTGCTCCTTCGGATTTAAAATATTTTTTTTTATCATTCAATAAATTGGATATACACCGAGAGAAAAAATAATAGTTTAGCCGTTAAAAACCATACGACAGTCAAAAAACTGTTAAATTGACAGCGTTTTTTTTAACAGTTTTGTTAAAAAAAACGAAAGCTGATCATTGTAACAGTTTTCGCTGTCAATTTAACAGTTTTTCGACTGTCGGATGGTTTTAAACAGTTTTCTTAACAGTTTTTTTTCTCGGTGTAATAAAAACACAACTCCCAAACCTCAAAGGAATCTCAATATTTCAGCGAAATCGTTTTGCTAAGCTTATTTTTCGAATTTGCCATCAGGAGCGGCAACACCTGGAAAAGTCAGGCTTATTAGCTCCTTTTCGATAGTAAAATTTATCGAAATTTTCATCCAAACAAAAACTTATATATGGAAACTCTGTTATTACCAAATTGAATCGATTGTTTTAAAAATTGTGTACCTTTTTCAAAACACATTATTCGTTAGTCTCTTCAACTTTTATAAACTTTTAAAAAATTTATCAAATTTCCACAATACATTTCAATTGAATGTCCAATTAAGTGAAGTTGCGTCAGTCTCTTCACAAATTACTCTTGGAATAGAATATTTCCATTGTCAACCCTAATTAACTAATTACCAGAAAATAAAACTTTCGCTTGAAGACTGCCAATTACGGCCTAACACACCAATTAAATACAAAATATCAAATTGAAAATCAAAACTTAAAACAATTAAAAGGACAACATGAAGTACACCAAGTAGACCAAGTAGACCCTTCGTGCCACACATGCCGCCTTTTTAGGCCTTAAATTTTGTAACACATCCCTCACATGTATCGGTCGTCGGAACACACACTAATTCCTGAACTGTCAATCAAGCTGTCAATTTGCTAACACACTAACGGTGCCCATATCTCTACGATGCCGATGAGTAAGTTGAAAGGAAAGGCAGGCAAAAAACAAAAAAAAACAAAAATCAAACCAAAAAAAATGGTTTTCTTACGCCTCCACTCCGGTAGGTGAACTCACGAAATGTCAAACTGACTTTGACAGATGTGCGAATGGTACCAAGTTTCGTTGTTGCTTTTTTTCTGATATTTTTTTTTCCCAGTTAGTTGTTGTTTTTTTTTCTTACTGTCTACTATACACCTTCTGTCAAAGTTAATTTATACTACCTTTTTTTTTACTACCTTTTTTTTACTACTTTTTTTCAGTACAGGAAAAAGTAAATATTATTACTGAAACGTCAATTTCTACAACTGACAGTGTTGTATCTGCAATACACCTTCACATTTTTGCTACTCTTCGCTACACTTTTTTTTTTTTTTGTTTTTTCCATTTTCTTTGGCTCTCTGTTGGCAAGGAAATGAAAATGTTAGCCATTTATCATAAATGTAAAAAAAGGAACTAATTTTTACTATCCTTTCTCTCCTTAACATTTACACATACAAGAATTTTATGCAAAATTTTCCACAATTTTCTCATGCTCTTTTTTTTTGTTGTACTTTTTCCAGGTAGTTCCGGTTATAAATCATCAGATAAAGACAGGTAAGCAAAGTGAACAATGCAACAACAATTTTCGTTACACATTACTCTCCATTGGGCAGGATAGCCCTTGCCAAAAACCAACCGAGCGGCCAACAGGTGGCGCTGTACATGCATTTCCCTAGTCATATTTTGTGTTATGAACGTGAGGCCATACTATTTATAATATATTAGAATAGCGGTGGGAATGAACGAAAAACGCCAAACCATCGAGTGGTTTCTTTTTCGGGACTATGAGTAGTTAGCTACCAACCGTTCGTTTCGTCCGCCGTTTGGTGAAATACACACATTTTTCATTTCAATTTGTGTCTTGTGCACTCAACATGCACCTCTGCAATTTATTTTACTACAAATCGAAAGAGGTCGGTCTGAGTTATGGTTTTCGGCGTGAGTTATGACGCTTATGAGGTTTCACAACGAAAAATTTTAAATTACAATTTCATATTTACTATTTTATTTGAAATTTATTTCCTGGTCATGTTTCACATTACCTTTTTTGCTCAATGGTTTGGTTTATATTGAAATTCGCCCAAAAAAAAATGCATATATGTTCAATTTAATGAAACCTCGAACGCACTTCCACTCGTAGTTGTGCAAAGGCAGGAAATTACTTTTCAATTTATATGTGAAACACAATTTTAATATTTGCTCCAGGGGAGCTTGTTAGGGGAATATTCGTTTGGTGTTTTTTTTTATTTGTGGCTATGTGTCAGTGCCATGAATTAATACTTTGAAGTTTGGTTTGCATTTGGATTTTATATTATATGTATTCATATATTTGGTTTTTTAATTAAACGGTTTTTTTAGTTTATTTTTCAATATTTACGAATGGCAGCAATGTTACAATTGACTGCGAAGGGAACAAATTTACGATTTTCACAATTGGAATTACCCAAAGGGAAAGCAAACCAGTTCGCTTCGAATTCTGTCACTTTATATGTATGAAGCTAACGGGCAACTTTAACATTGCGTTGTCATAGGACAAAGCCAGTTGGCTAAAACTACACCGATTTCTATTCAGATAAAAGCCACGCAATGTAATTGAAGTTCCTTATTAGAACCGAAATGAACACGATAGCATCAAGCGATACCAGAATGCCGTCGAACTGCCACCTTGCTTTTAACCGTCTCGGCTCCTCCTATTACAACGTATTGTTAAAGTAAGCGGTTAGCTTCGTATAGAGTGAAAGAATTGTAGGATGAAGCTTTTGAAAATTTTTCCAATGAAGTTTTTTGACTCTCCATCTTATGTAATCAGTCTAATATATTATATCGTATATTATATTTAGTGAAGGAAACTATTTCTTTGGATAGCTATTTTAAAATTCAAGGAAACACTGCTGAAGTTATAGCAAGGTTAGGTTAGGTTAGCTTAGGTTAGGTTAGGTTAGGTTAGGTTAGGTTAGGTTAGGTTAGGTTAGGTTAGGTTAGGTTAGGTTAGGTTAGGTTAGGTTAGGTTAGGTTAGGTTAGGTTAGGTTAGGTTAGGTTAGGTTAGGTTAGGTTAGGTTAGGTTAGGTTAGGTTAGGTTAGGTTAGGTTAGGTTAGGTTAGGTTAGGTTAGGTTAGGTTAGGTTAGGTTAGGTTAGGTTAGGTTAGGTTAGGTTAGGTTAGGTTAGGTTAGGTTAGGTTAGGTTAGGTTAGGTTAGGTTAGGTTAGGTTAGGTTAGGTTAGGTTAGGTTAGGTTAGGTTAGGTTAGGTTAGGTTAGGTTAGGTTAGGTTAGGTTAGGTTAGGTTAGGTTAGGTAAGGTTAGGTTAGGTTAGGTTAGGTTAGGTTAGGTTAGGTTAGGTTAGGTTAGGTTAAGTTAGGTTAGGTTAGGTTAGGTTAGGTTAGGTTAGGTTAGGTTAGGTTAGGTTAGGTTAGGTTAGGTTAGGTTAGGTTAGGTTAGGTTAGGTTAGGTTAGGTTAGGTTAGGTTAGGTTAGGTTAGGTTAGGTTAGGTTAGGTTAGGTTAGGTTAGGTTAGGTTAGGTTAGGTTAGGTTAGGTTAGGTTAGGTTAGGTTAGGTTAGGTTAGGTTAGGTTAGGTTAGGTTAGGTTAGGTTAGGTTAGGTTAGGTTAGGTTAGGTTAGGTTAGGTTAGGTTAGAGTGGCAGCGAATACCCTCAAATAGTCCAATAAGGTCAATAGTATTTAGAGCCCGACCGATAAGCATTTTCCGGCCGAAGCCGATGCCGAAGGTCAATTGGCAGCCTATTACTTCGGCCGACGCCGAAGGCCTGTACCGAAGCCGAAGCCGATACTTAAATAAAAAACCATTAAAAACTTGTTTTTTCGTGTATTTTCATTCAAATTCGAGTGTATAAATACACATTTAGTTTTTTAAGGAACTAAAATTTTATTTAAACAAATAATAAAAGTAACCAAAAGAATTCACAAACATATTTGGGCCTCCTAGGTCAAAACTAACAGGAGCCTCGGATTATCCCATATATCCCGGTTAAGAAAAATTAGATTTTTTTAAAATCATTTTTAAAAATTTGGAGTAAAGCATAAAATAATGGAAATTCAGTAGAAATGGTAGAGAATTCTTCAAAGAATAAATCCATCTAAGTAGCTGTTTTTTAAGGACTCCCCAAATCCGTCAGGTGATTGGCAAAGGATGTTCTAGTTGATGGTAAATACCACCTGTAAAGCTTTGAACTTGAAATGTAAAACTTTACCAAAATCGGTCTCGGATTTGAGCACCAGAACTACTTTTCATATATGTTGGAGCAGCAATTTGGGCTACATTTGTAAAAGGTAGAATTGGAAATTCCATCAATTACACAATTTTTAGAAAATCGTATCGTAAAAAATTAATTTTGGCTTTCAGTGTCGCAAAAACAAGAAAAAAAAATTGAAAAGCTTCGGCTAAAACTTCGGCCATTTTTTGGAAAAACCGAAGCAGAATGTGCATTTTTGGCCGATAACGGCCGAAGCCGAAGCCGAAGCCGATTAATCGGTCGGGCTCTAATAGTATTACCACTACTCTCAGTTCACTCAAAATTGACAGTCTATCCGTCGTGATCTTTATACAATCCGAATATTTTGATCTGCAATGCGAAGTATTCCAGTTGAGAGATTTGTAATTTGGATACCTCCCGTATCGAATTAAAAAAGGCCTCTCCTAGTGTTTTAAGACTGCAATTGGCCAGTCCCGTCAAGTGTTTCCTCATCCTGCGGTTCCTTATAGTTCCGACACCAGTTTGTTGGACACTAGGCCATTGCTGGGCAATCTTTGCTCCCAGCTTGAATGTATTTTTAAACGATGTTCACGTACAAAACTAAGAAAGCATCTGGGTGCTTGATGTCCAATTAGAACTATTACTACCGTCAGTCTGCATTCCTCTCGTTTGAGGGATAAGATATATTTGGATTGATGTTTGCTGCAGAACATTTTTGTAGTTTAGCTGTGACTACGCCGAGAGAAAAAAAAACAGTTTCGCCATTTCGACTGTCGCATGTTTTTTTTTACCAATTTTTTTTCTCAGTGTAGTATTTTTCCATGTATTTTATGATATTAAGAGTGTTTTGTTAATTTTTTTCATATGGTAGTATGGGCACATGGACCAACAAAGGTGTAGGCAAACTAGTAAGAGAATTAGGTTCGGTCTGACTGAAGCAAAAGTACCCTGATCATTCGAGTACGATACCTTCTTCGACACTTTTTACAAACATTTTATAATAATTTGCTATACAACAACAAGTAAAAATTCGGTTTGCTGCATTTTACCATTCGCTGCTTCAGTGAGTTGCCATGTGATGCAAAGGAGAAGCAATTCTCTTGTGCGTCAATACCAATACTTACTTATAGCGTCGCTTGGATAAAATAAAATGCATAAAGAGTGCTGACGAGGATCCGTGGCTGGATCCGAAACAGCTGTACACTCTGCCAGACTGAGTTTTTACTTAGTTGTTGTACTCCCTTTCCAAAATTAATTTTTTGGAAAATAAGCTAAAACCCACAACTAATACATAAATTATGAAAAGCTCAATAAAAATCTGAATTTTTTACTAAATATTTTTCCTATAATAATTGTTCCGAAATCCTGTTGCAATTTCATTTCGTTCCCGTTCCAGTTCCATTAAGGAGTTCCATTAGAGCGGTTACATCATGCATTCCTATGGGAAGGTCTTAGGTGTTAACTATTTTTTAGTCAATTTTAAGGCTTAAGGCCAATGCGAATGCAGACCTTTATCCACTACAAAAGTTCAGTTATTTTTGTAGATGTTATATTTTATTGACATTATGTTTGTAAGTGTAGGGCTCTGCTTCCTCATTTCTAATAAACAACACGAGACAATGGACGGTGTGAATAAAGGAATACTAAATGCTATCGCCATTTAGTTTTGAATGCAAATAGCATTTAGTATTCCTTTATTCACACCACCCAATGCTCCATATTAAAGACATATGAAACCGACTTCATTGAGCAAAATTCCAAACTGACAAAGACCAACTAAACATTTTATGATTATCCACTTAACCGCATAAACGACATAGAAGCAATTTTAAATTTTTTCATCCAATTTATGCAGATTTTGCAAACATAATTTCAATTCAAAATTGCTTGATGGCTTAGAAGGATAGCAAATATTGATAAATTTCATGAGAATATAAAATTTAAATGGAATTATGGCAGAAAAGTAGAAAAGTAGAAACACCGATAAACGATAAACTATGAAATCAAGGCAAAAGTGTCATCGTCACACACACACACACATACACACAGTTATAGCCACAGGGCCACTTACAAAACTTCACCAAACTCCAACTAATACTTGATAACCATTTGTGACATCTTCTCTCTTTTTCTTCCTTTCCTCCAGCGAAAAAGCCGATTTGAAATCACGTTCTGACAGCACAAGTGGCCCCCAAGGTGATTCAATTTACACCACTCCGGCCGGATTTCATCATCAACAGCAACAGCAGCACCAGCAGCAGCAACAACAGCAACAACAACAGCAACAGCAGCAGCTCCATCATCTACAGCATCAACAACAACCGCATGGATCACCCGAGGCAATGAAGGTACGAATGGCTGCAATGATATTACAGCCGCCTACTAGGGTCTAGCAGGCAATTAATAATAATGCCACGACCAATAACAATAACACGTTAAATATGAATAATACAAATGACAACAGGAATGACGACGCAGACGTTGAGAACGGCACAGTTGACGAAGACAAGCGCCTCCATGTTGACAGTAACGCACAACAAGAACCAATTATGACAGTGACACAGAATGACAAGGGCAACGGTGACTGCGCAAACACTGCAGATGATACTAATACTAGAGACAAAGACTATAAAACACTTAACGTAGCGATGACAGTGACTACGGCGGCCTCTACAACTAACAACAACAACAATAGCTTCAGTACCAACAACAACCACAACAGTAATGAGAGACGTGAGCCGAAGACGGGCCACAAAAATGCCACAACCACCAAAACGAAGACAAGTCAGAGTCAGTGCAGCTCAAGCAGCCGTAGCAGTTCCAATAGCTTAAGTACGCTTACCAGTAAAAATAGTAGTAGCAACAGTAATAGTACCAACAACACAGGCAGTAGCAGTAGTAATAGTAATAATAAGAACATGACACTCGAGAATAACATGGACTGCTCGAAGCAGCGTACGGACAGTAAATTGCTGCACTTGAATGTGACAGTGGACAGTAGTGACCAATCGCACGAACCTGACAATAAATTTGACCCAACAATTGCCCCAAATGGTAGCGACTCAAAGCAGGTGAATTCCGAAGATAGCGACGAAGATCGTCGTGATCTCTTGCAAAAGTTGACTATTAACAATCCCTTTTATCGCTTTCGCAAGCAGTCCACATCGCTGAAGGATGTGCTGCGAAAGAGTCGTAAAATGCGTAAAATCAAATCCGACACAGACATACTCAATGCGGAGTTGCTGTGTAGCGATGAAGAAGTGCCGCACAAGGCCGCAGGCCAAATGGGGGCGGCCCATGATGCAAATGTTGTAGTTGTTTTAGATTTTAAGTCCCTAGCCAGTAAGCCTAGATCTGTAAGTAGTTTAGAAATCACCGGCAGCAGCATCATCAATGGGGGCGAGAAGTCCTCGCACAATCCCAGCCACAACCAAATGAGCCTGAGCAACCACACGGACTATCATTCGGACAACAGTACGGTGATCACGAATCCCTTTTCCATATTCCATGACGAAGACATACTGACACTAAGTGTCAACACACGCCTCCGGACGCCCTCCAATGTCTCCTCGCAGCGGCCCTCGATAAAGAAGCATCGTTCCGAGCGTTCGATACGACGTTTTTTCGACTTGGAACAACAGAAGCGCACTTACCTGCAGGATCATCACTACTTATACGGCATGCCCGTCAGTCGTTTCGAGCGTCAGGACTTCGATAATAACATGCTGACCCTGAAGGATTCCTCCAAGGGTAGTGGCAAAAAGTCCAGGCATGTCCTCAAGCATTTGTCGCTACGCAAGCTGCACAAGTCCTCCACCAGCAGTCAGCCCTTGAGTCGCGATGCAAATGCCCTGCCTCAGTTGAAGAAACTGAAAATAACCTACCCCAATCGCACACAAAGTATACACAGTATACGTGCATATGAGTCGTCTGCGGCCAACTTTCAGGCCAACACCATTGCGGTGGCCCAAAAGCACACCTACTTCGAGCGCCTGCAGGCGAAAACCCGCCAGGGCATTCAGAAGATCAAAGACAAGTGTCGCAACTTCAAGCAGTCCGCTGCGCATGCGAACTCCACAAATGATTCGGGCTTCAGTACACTGGCCAAAGACGACAGTTTTCGCTTCATAAGCGATCGGGCGCACATCAATAACTACGAGTCGCGGTGTGCGGCCGCGAATGCCTCGGCCGTGGGTAAGCATGCCACAATCTATAAGAGCTACAAGTCTGAAATTGATTTATCCAAGAATTTGCACTACCTCGATGCGTACTTGGAGGAGAACTTCGATCAGCAGTTGAGTGAGAGTAAAAAGTCGGCCCACTCCGTGGGTCGAGTGTCGGGCGCGCGTATGGCACGTCAGAGAGAGCTGATGCATTTGAATGAGAGCAGAGCCACGGAGGAAGACGATTCAAGTCGGCAAAGGTCACCGAAGTTTGTGAAATCATCGCGCAGCACGAAGTCGTCGTCGTCACACAAACGTGGTGTGTCGGTGAGTCAGAAGGTGAAAACTCAAATCACTGACAACTATGAGAATCTGGGCACATTGCCCATCTCCAAGGAACGTGGAGCTGTGCTGCGTGCGGGACACTCGGACTCGTTGAGTAGCTCTGACTATGCTTCGGTGTTTAGTGGGCCCACTATAACCGTGGAACCCGCTTCCACCAGTCCGGGTGTGTCGAATAAGGCCTTCAGTGCGCACGAAGAGCCCACCAAGTTGCGCTATGAGCACCCCAAAATGTCCGAGTTCTTCTTCGATAATCTGGCCCGTTATCCCTTAGAGTTGGAAGAGTCTGAGGATATTCTACTTGCCGAAAGTGCCAAGGAAGTGGGTTACTTTTATAATCCAAACGACGACGATGATGATGATGACGATGAGCTCGAGGCAAACTTGGTTACTGATAATTTAGCAATTTATACGCCTTTAACCAATTTGGATGAAGGCATACGCATACTTGTGAATGAAGTGGAAGACTCCGAATACCAGCAAGAACAGCTCTTGCTACCAGATGCCACTACAGCAGCAGCGGCTGATTGGTATCAATGCCGTCGCGATGAACCCAATTTCCTGGCGTATAATGAGAATCTGGCCGAAAGCAATTTCTATCGTTCGCTCAATCAGCATTTGCAGCAGCAGCAAATTGATGCAGACTATCGGGGTGCGGGCGATGGTGCGGCCGCCTTGCGCGATGGCAAAGACTTGAAGTACGAAAGCTACTTGGAGCACTTCCATCGCCACAAGAAAAAATCCAATTCAATCGAGTACGATAGCGAAGGCGTTTACGAGGACAGCTGTGATTTGCGGCAGCGTGAGCGAGCTGCGGCTGCCATTGTGCCAGCGCAAATCAATGCCATGCATAATTTTCCAAGCACGCGCGATGCTCTGGTATATTATGAGCGGGGATTTTATGGCTTTGGCGGCAATAGTTTAACAGCGGAACAACAACAGGCAGCAAAAGACTCGGCAGCGACAGGCATTAGCAACGATTCAACTGATGATAACATGAAACTGCTTACAACAACGACCGCAGCAGCAGCAGTAGCAGCAAGTGCAAATGGCCGGGTAAAACCAACCTCAATGATGATGATGAGAGCAACGGAAGGAGTCCTGACACGGCAGCAGCAGCCACAGCGCTACCGCAGTGCCAGTAATCATCCACCAAGTCAGAAATTGTCAACAGCGAGTGTGACATTGTCGTCGTTAAGCAGGGGAAAAGCAACACCAACGCTACAGCAATTTGCAGCCTCAGCAGCCAGTGCTGGGGGCGCTGCTGGCAATAAAGGAAGCCGTTACATTGTCAGCGATGACAACGACGACGTGTACATTGAGGGTACAGCGGAGAACGGTGACAACTACCGTCACGACCACGAGCACCAGTACAACTACACTGATGACGATGACAATGACGACGATGACTACAACAACGACAAGGATGGTGTAACAGCAACAGCAACACTATTGCAGCAGGCAAATATTTGCGCAACTAAAGCGAAAAATGTTCCGGCCATGCTAACAATTTCCGAACCACCATCAGCGACAACACCTACAGCAACAACAAAGGCGACAACAGTAAATTTCATGTTGTCACCAGCAGGAGCAACAAAATCTCCATATATGCCGCAAACGAATGACATGTTTGCCCACGATAAATACAGTAAATCCGCGAACATTGTAGTGCCGGCAGCGGCGTCATCATCCGCAGCAACGGCAACAGCCAATGCAACCACAAATAATCGCTACATTTTGGAAAATTTACGCAAATACTATCAGCAGCAGCATCCGCCCGCAAATTCGGTGAATTCCTCATCGCTATCGACGTCCTCGTCGTCAACATCATCGATGTCGCAAACAAACCAACAGCAGCACCAACAACAACAACAACAACAGCAACACAACAACCATCACCACCAGCATCAACAACAACAGTCCAAACTGCATTTACCCACCGCACAATACAAGTACACGCAACAACAACAACAGCAACAGCAGCAATCTTTGCACAATATCAGCAATCATTATGGACGCCGCAATTCAACCGCATCGAATACTTCGTCCTCTGATAATTTCGATACCTTCATTGCATTACGCAATGCCGGGCAAATGCCCAGCGACAGTGGCACTGGCAGTGCATCTGTTGTTGTGGTTGTTGGCACTACAACCGGAACAACAACAATCAAATCTGCAGCACAATCCGATTATAAAATCCCAACAAAACGCATCGCCTACCAGCAGCAGCAGCAGCAACAACTGCAGTCGACCCACTTGCAATCGCCCGCATATCATCCACTGCCAAAGCACTCTCTACCACCGCATCGCCAACAGCAACACCATCACCTGGCCACCTCGCCCTCATCGGCCGCAACCGTGCCGCTTATAACAGCGCTCAACTATTACGGCGTAGGCGAGAGTATATCATCGTACGCAGGGGTGGCAGGAGGAGGAGGAGGCGGAGGCCACACTTATGCCTCTTCGACCACCTCCTCATCATCATCGTCGACCAATACCAATATAAACACAGCCAGCGGTAATAATTCTTCAACGGGTGGAGGTGGCAGCGGCGGGCATCCAGCAAATGGCAAATTGTCATCAACATCGTCATCGTTGCATTCTTCCGTGTCGGGCCTACAGCACACGGCGAATGTAAACACTCCAACAGTAGTGATGGCATTGGGTAAGGCTTCCTTAATAAATGCGGCGGGCACACACAAACAGAATCAACAACAGCAACAACAACACCATCACCCCCACCAGCAGCAGCAGCAGCAACCGTCGTTCATCGGCGAGCGTGAGACTTTCATTTTGGAGTATGAATGTTAGCAGCTGATTACATTGATTGCATTTCCGCATTTCCGCGTTTCCATTATTTGTTAAACATCAATCCGAAATGTAGACTGAGGCAGCCTTAGGTCATTTTGGGTATGAGTTGAGATAGTTGGTATGTGTGTACTGTACAGGAACATCCCAAAGCTTACCGCCTTACCTTATTGTATGCGTTTTGCATTTTGCATTTGAAGGGGAGCATAATTTCCAATTCGCTACTTCAATGCGCTGTGATTTGATAAAGAGACAGTTGCCGCAGGCTTTTTGTGGATGGATAACCACTAGTACGTATTACCGTCAAAGTTAATAATGTTAGCTGGTTTCCAGAAAATTGGCGCACTACTGGCAGCACGAATTTTTAAATTGGCTGCATAGTTGAGAGACATTTGCGATAGTGGTAGTTACCACCACCTTCGTCTGACCTTATATGAATCACTTTAATACGGAGCTGATAGAGCAGCAATTTCATTCCAATGGCGCTCAGCACCCATTTTCGTATTTCTCACCCGAAAAGTCTCTAAACGTCATCAGGGTGCAATCATATATTTCGACATTGAATCTATCGCCACTAATACGCCATTTTGGTTCACGCATTTTGATTCTCGAAGCTTGACTCTACTTTAGATCTGTTTTCAGTTGTTTCTCAGCAAGTTCAAGTGGAGATTGAAGTAAAATAATTCTGAAAATCGAACCATCGATATCGTTTTAAATAATTGGCAAAACGAAATACACAATTGAACACCAGGAGTGGAAACGAGTATCTCAATATCGAACAAAAACCATAGTCTGGTCATCGCTTTAGATTTGTCTCAGTTTGGTACTTCGTTCCAATACTATGCCAATAGTCAAGTATCGAGTTACATGATTGCTCGGCAAATATTCCAAAAACAATTTTTTCAATTCTTACTGGAAAGTCTTGATCCGCCATCAGGGTGTCATTGTATATCTCGACACCATTTTAGATGTCGTTTCCACTTATTTGTCAATATGTTCAAGTGATGTAGGTTAGGTTAGGTTAGGTTAGACTGGCCGAAGCCACGCATAGACCTACAAGGTCCCTAGCGATACCAGAAAGGAGTCTTTATTGTATCAGCGAAAGTAAACATCATTTCACATGCAAGCGTTGTTTGCAAATCTTATAAGAGAATTAACACTAAGTCCGGCGACTTCTTCTAGTCCCCCAAACGTCGAAGCACCTAAGTACTTCAAACGAGTTCCCGACAGAGAGCGGGACAGAAGCAGAGGAGACGTTCCAGAGTCTCCTTTTCCTCTTCTAGACATTTCCTGCATTCATCACTGTCGGTCAGTTTTAGCTTAAACGCGTGAGCTGCCACCATACAGTGACCAGTTAGAACACCCACTAATGTTCTACAATTTTTACGGTCGAACGATATAACATTTTTTGTGTGTCCCACATTGTATGGTTTGCACATGATTTTGGCGATTCTGCAGGTAGTTAAATTTGTCCACCTTGCATTCGCCCTTCTCCATATGCTCTCTTCCAGATATCTATTGATTTCCTGCAGAGGCATCAGTACTTCGCTGATTTGATCCTCTGGCAGACTAGTTCCCTTCTTTGCAATATCATCTACTGCTTCGTTTCCCTCTATGCCCTTGTGACTCGGTAGCCAGTTTGTCCATCGCTACTCTACACTGAAGGACATTCTTGGATGATGACCTGTGCGATGTTAGTGCTTCAAGTGATGTAACGTATTGCAAGTTCTGACGATATCGTGTTTGCTAGATCAAGTGTATATCGATATCGAACAAAAAATAGTCTCGTAATCGCTTTAAATTGGTCTTACTTTGATACTTAATTCAAATACTATTGCAAACACATTCTAAGCCATTACGATTACGATATTGTAGTATCGAATTACATAATTGCTGTGTAATTTGACAGCGTTTGCCACCAAATCGAACGAAAACGATAGATATCGAATTAAGTGATTGCACCCCAGTTGTCGTCATGGAGTGTCCTCTGAAAATCCTTGAAGCGTCTAAAGGTTTTACTGTGTTTTACAGTCTTTGGTTCGAAATCCGAAGTCGATTCAGCTGTCCAACGGAAATTAAAAGCTTTTGTTGGGGTTTCTTTTAGAGTGCAATCACATATCTCGATATTGAACGAAATCGATAGTATTGGTTCAGTTATGTTAGATGTTTATTCCGAACAGTATATAAACACATTCGACACCTAATAGCGGTCGAGGTTAAGTATCGAATAACGAAATACACGATTGCTCCCCTGTTATAGTCCATTAGCAGCGCTCAGAACTAGTACTTGGTGGCCACTGGCTACATACAAGTCTGAGGAAATTCAATGAGTCTTGTAAAAGATAATCACCACAGAGAGCCATCGCTACTATGTAAGGTGGTATATTTTGGGGAAACCCTTTCAACTCTACTCAATAGATCAAAAGGGATGAGGCCAAACATTTACATTTCATGGGCATTAAATGTTTGCACTTTTACAATGTTAAATGCTGTACAGGCTTGGAAGACCATAACCCCAGCTAAGAATAAAATTTCAAATTAAAAAAGAAACTCAAACTTTGTAAATTTTACATTTCACTTCTTGTCTTGTAAATATCTCAAAAATACCAAAAATAAATCAACCAAAAAATAATACAAAAACCTAAATAACCTAATTGGAACTAGTGTAAAAAGGCTACTCTTGTATGTATTCTGCGCGACAGTATGTGTAAATCAGTAACATTGTATAATTACAAAATTAATTCATAAATTTTATTGGAATTTTCTAGCTATAAAGTCAAATGGAAAATCTTTTTGTAATTAATATTATTAACTGCTGCTACATTGTTAATTGTAAAAAGAAGCAAACAAAAATTGAATAGAAAAATACAAACCATATCGGTGAATTATGGAGATCATACAAGAGAGAAAAAGTATACCTATTATATTTAAATTAATTTACCAAAAAAAAATAAAAACAGAAAAATCGAAAACTACTGACAATAATGAGATTCAATTAAAAATACTAAAAATATTTAATATATAAAATAAAATATAAAAAAATATATTTATTATGAAATAAGGCTAAACTTAATTAATAAATTTTATGAATTGCATAATTGGCATTATTACTAAAACAAAACAAAAAAAAAAAAAACAAAAACCCACAAATAACTACAAATGACAAATTATTAGCTATTATATGAATTTACCTAGCAAAAAAGAAAACAAATTTAATGTTGATACTGTTGAAAAAGTAAATATTTCCCTATGATTTTTGGTTTGTTGTTGCCCTTTTATCCCCTCTTCTTCTGCCTTTGTTCTCATTTCAATGTTTCAATTAACCATATTCCATATTCCATATTCCACATTTCAAGTGACTATGTGAAGTGACCACAACAATTGAAAAATTTAAATTTGACAAAAAACTAAATGAAAAAAAAACAAACAAACAATTACAAAAATAGCAAAATTTACACAGCCACTCTATTAATATTTACGCTAGTAAAATTTTAAACACAAGTTCAATGCATTGTTGAAAATAAATTTGAATAAAAAATAAAATAATAATATTAAATTTAAAAACCAAAAAAATAAAACTCTTTGAGCTTCCAGTTAAAAACCAATAAAAAATTTAAACTTTTTCATTCTGTATACAATTCAATTCAATTCAACTCAACTTTTTATGTGTGTAATTACGTTCGCAAAAGTAACATTATACCATAACTGTAAAATAAATTAAAGAATGCATTTAATGTACTACACCAGTGACAAGCATGAAAGAGGTCAAAAGGCGAAAACTGTACTTCATTTTGTACACTTGAAACACTCAGTGTTAATACAATTCAGCTCTTTTTTTCCACTGAGCGTGTCAATTTTCTGTAATGCTTCCAAATATTTGTGAAAATTGTATTGAGAAAAACAAGGTCATCTTAAATTTATGGTCCAATCGAATATAGTAACCATTTCACTTTTCCTTGATTCTTCATTTTCTTAACCTTCTGCTCCCAATGTAATCTCCCAATAATAAATTTTTGTCTGAAGACTTATTTGCAGGCCAGTTAGTGGAAGAAAGTGCCCATGCTAGGCGCCATATAGATGCACGCGTACTAGCATGACTCCACTGCAATACATCTCAAACTGTTTCAATAGATTTCTGTGCACGACTGTAGGAAATCCATAACCAAAAAATTTAAACAAATTTTCTACCCGTTAGCGATAACATCTTAAGTCTGTTTTTTAACTTTTTCAAGAGAGCAAAAAAATCGGAAAAATCGAAATTCTAAAAACATCAACCGATTTGCTATCAAATTGACTAAGTCTTAGCTGAACATGTTTTTGATTACAACTTTGGATGCTCATCTTACATACCATTTTTTAGATTAATTTGACGAAAGAATTCAATGCATTTAAAGGTTTTAGTGACTTAAGATGTTATTCAAAATTGCAAATACTAAGCAACTAATTGCAATAGGAGCAAACCGATGACACATTTTTACTTATGTCGACAGAAGATGTTATCGCTAACGGGTAGAGAATTCATCGCAAAAAACGATAAACTTCAATTCCCTTTTGTTGTCTATGCAAATACCAAACAGAATACAGAACATATCATAAGAATCGTGAATCGAGAATCAATAAATTTTTTAAGGGTTTCAATGTTAAGTTTTCTATACCCACTTTGTTCAATAATTAGATTGTTTAGTATACCTGTCTGTCATTTCACACCATAAGTGCACGATAAAGTTGTATCTACTTCCTTTTTTTTGTCACTAAAAGTATGCAATGAATTTTTTAAGTCAATAAAATTCGTGACTGCCCAGTAGCGTGAAGAACTATTAAAAAACTGTTGAATCACTAATTCTCAGAAGACACTTACTATCTCCAAGCAATGCCTACTACTGTGACATTTAACATGGGCTTGTCCTACGAAGGAGCCATCCCGATGCATAACCTTGTAATACACCCAGAGAAATACTTACCTCGATTGAGGAAAAACGGCTATCAAATTGAGGAAAAATGGGATTGATTTTTCGCCATAGAAAATTTTCATCATTTGAGTGAAGAAATTTCTTTAATTTAAGGAAACTTTTTTCTTTGTTTTAGAGAAAAAATCTATGAAAGGAAGAATTTTTTCTACAATTTTAAGAAATTTTTCTATAATTTTCGGAAAATTCGGAAAATGTTTGCCTTTGTTTTAAAGAAAATATTCTCTGAAAGAAAGAAATTTTTCCATAAAAAAGGTATCTTCAAATTGATCACCATGGTGGCAAGTATTGAAAAAATTTTTACTCATTTCAAGGAAAATTTATTCAAACAAGAGACATTTTTTTGAGGAAACTTTTTTTTTGTTTTTGGGATGTGTAGTTTTCTGAGTGTAGTGAGCACACTAGTTTTTAGGGAACCAACATTGCACTCATACTAAAGTGAATTTACTAGTGCGTTTCTGTCTACTAGTTACTATTTCGTCGGTACAAGTACAAAACAAGTTTGCTGATGACAATTATCTACCAGCACGCGGCAATTTTGAGTACAGTCCTGTTCCAAGACATAAGGTCCTCTCTACACTTTTGTTCCCACACACAGCAGCAAACCCTTTGGCCATTTTACTATACTAATCTAATGTTGTTGTAGCAGCATACTGTTTAATCATGGTTTAAAAATATTGTCGAGTCCCAAGAAGGCCGCGGCATCCTTTGGGCGTGTCCACAAGGGAGATGGAGGTTAGATGGATTTGCTGAGTTAATTGGTCTTTGGAGGATGTCTTCGGTTGGGAACCATATTAATCTAATACGTTCACTTGATGGCAGGGATCATGTTGTCCCCAAATACCTTGGTGACTTTTTAGATTCGTTTGAGGAAGCAGATGTGCGTAAGATATTTTTCCTACTGGCTGTTGGAGATTTATATTAATGTGGACCTTCTGTTGCTATGCTAAGTCTTAAAAATCATTTCACAGTCATTAGCTGAGAATTATGATGATGGCAATCAGAAAGCATCATTCATTTCTCATCACTCCTCCTTCCACATTTCTCACAAAAAGGCTTTTTTGTCAGTTCATGAACTACTAGTTTCTTCTTGTCCGATTATTGCCTACGGTTAGCTATTAGCTTTACAATGGGGAATTGGTCTACTCCTTGTGAAAATTTAACTGCACTTCTGTGTCAATGGGTACATACTCTTCTGAGTTATTTCGTTCTGCTTCCTGAGGGTAACCAATTGAACCAATGCCATTTCATTTCGATTTTCATGTTACTGTGGTTCTGAAATTTCTTTTTCTGTATCTAAAAAAGTGAATTTATAAATTTCCTACCACTTTTTTTGCATACGTCACTGGTGTGCAAATAGATAAACTACAATTGCAAAATAATTTCTATAAAAAAATGTATATGTAAATTAATAAAAAAAAAAAAGCCACAAGACAAACTACAAAGCGATTGGCTAGAAGTTGTGTAAATTAATGTATTTTAAGAATATTTATGTATGAACAGGCGCGTAAATAATTGTAAATATACAACTGCAACAACTGCAACAACTACAACATCGGCAGCAAAGTCATAAAAATGCATTACCATTAATGAATGAACGAACACATATTCACACTCAAGCACACACAATGGCACATTTATGGGTCTCTGTTGCTGTGAGAGATAGTTTTGTGTGTATGTTTTTTTTTTTCAATATATATATATTTTTTTTTTTTATTTGTATTTTGTTGTTTTTGCTCAATTATCTTGCGAGCAATTTATCTCATTTGCGGTTGAGTTATTTCCTTCCGGCACAAATAATATTTCGTTGTTGTCGCTCATGCAGAGTCGTCCTCGTCGGTTCGTTTACACACACACACACGCGCACACACACATGCATACCCGCGTGTGTTAACAGTTTCAATGGTTATATTTATTTTTTTGGCCTGGCTCTTGCTGAGGTTTGCCGCTTTGTTGGTTTTACAACAACTTTTTTTTTTGGTTGTTGGTTTTTTCCTCTTTTTTTTTAAATTTAAATACAAAATTTCGCCCCAACACTTTTCCACTTAATTTACGTTCGTCCATGTTGTAAGCGCCTGAATTTCTGAATAATGGACGAGAGTACAGTCGCACATTCATACCAACATATATGCATACATACATGTATGTGCGTACGTTCGTTAGCTCGCTCATTCGTTTGTTTGTTCGGACGTACGCCTCGCACGAATATTTTCTGTTAATTTTTAAATGGCGGTTTGATCCCTTCACGCGTTTGGCTGTCTGTCCGCTTGTTGTAATTGCTCGCATCAATGTTGTAATATTGAATGCGTGTTATTTGGTCTGGTCCTTCTCTGATCTGACTTTTGGTCGTTTTTAAGTTGCTTCAATGCGAATTTTTTTTTTGGTGTCAATTTACAATTTATGTTATCGATAAACGAGAGTCGGTCATCTTTGTTATCGCATTCAGGCACTGAAAAAGTGTAATTAAATAACAAGTCGAATTAATAAATATTTTCCAATAAAAAAAATATCACTTTGATGTTGGACATCCATTGCCTGACTTTATTTGATTATTCAAATTGTCCGCTTTGGATGTTGAACGATTGTCACAGGGAATTGTGTGCAATGGTTGATTGCGTTATCGTTGATGTTGATACTAGAAATGTATTTTGTAATTTGTGTCATTACTGTGCGAGAATAAGTTGGGCAAATTGTGAAATCATGACAATTTATTGATGGAATCATCTGCTTTTCCATTTCTGCATTTGCATGCATTCACTATCAATTACAAAATTAATTAGCAGGCCAACAGTGTGAGAAAATAAAAAATCAAGAACAACAAGAGGTCAAATTTAAAAAGTACTCAGGGCAAGCAAATTTTGCCAAATTAGCCATCCAATGCACTGAAAGAAAATTGAATTATTTAAATGTTATTTTTCTAATTTATATATTACAAAATTCAGATCTTTGGCATTATAAAATATTCAATAACACTGAATGATTTAATGGAAAATTCAATGCTGATTATGAATACTAACTTTTGTTAGAATTAATCACATTCAAGGCATTGAAATCGATTTTACAATGTCATTCTTGTTCAATTTTTAAATGCTTCGTCTTATTTGCATTACATTTCTGAATTCAATCCAGTTTGGTTTTCATTTCAATCGAAATTGTTAATGTAAATGAAGTTATCCATCCATTTCATTGGCAGTGATATTGGAATAATTTTGTGGGCTTAGCTGTCATTACAAATTTTTATGATAAATTGAATTTATTTTTCATTATCTTATCTGAACTATTTTTGTCTAATGAAATTTGTAAAATACATTTGCATTGAAAAGTGTGTACTAGTGAAATAATCAATCTACTGAATGGAGTCCTTTCATTTTGACATTTACAGTCTACTGATTATGCGATTTTGCTATTTGATTAGGATTGATTGAAATTAGGGTTACCAGATTCTCTTGAGTACAGAGTTTCAGGTACAGAGTTTCAGGGGATGCCAACCTCCACGTTTTTAGGCAAAAATAATTTATTCGAAAATGTCCCAGCAATAAGGGATTTAGAGTGTTAACATGTTCTTAAAAAATGTTCTTAAAAATAATTTTTTTTTTCAATATTACGAAAAAAGTTTGAGCCTTTAATAAAGTTAAATATTAAATATAGTATTTACGTATTAAAATGGGAGGGTGCCCACCTACTGGCACTTTCGTTTGAAACATATCGACAGCTAACAAGAATTTCCAACGGAACTTAAAAATTACGAAAATTACGATTTTAGCAGTCGATCTAGCAAAAGTCTCCAAAATCGACCCTCCAAAAAAGGTGCCCAGCTACTGGCACCCATTTACAATTCGCTGTAAAAATCGAAAATGAAGCATAAACACTAGTTTCTTAATTTTTATGAGTGAACAGCACGATGTTGTGTCAAGGGTTCCAGTAGGTGGGCACTTTTGCCATTCCGACAGAATCCCAGATTCCTCATTCCCATTTCACAATAAAGTTCCATTGTTTGTCGAAAACGTGAAGAATAAAATCTAACTAAGAATTCCACTCATATTTACCCTTCCATATCGATGAAAAACACTTGAAAATGCACTTAACAAAGATGAACAATTTTAGATCAGCCTCTATTTTTTCGTATATTTTACTTTTCGACGACCGCGTGAATACAGCAACACGTGCATGCAACTCAATGATTTATGAGGGTCAATGAGATGACACTTTGGTACTAAGCACATTGCACAGAACTGATGGGTGCCATTAGCTGGGCACCCTCCATTACATAATCTTTAAAATTTAAAAAAATATATATATTCCAAAGGGTCCACAACAACAACAAAGAAATTAAACGGAGATATACTTAATACAAAATTTTAGGCCATGGGTGCTAACATTCTAATCCAGGAATCAAGTCTCCAAAAATAAAAGAACTTCTGGTAACCCTAATTGAGAGTGGACTGTTTTTATGATTTATTTTCTCCATACTCAATTTTGTTGGTTGTCACTGCAATTTTTAGTGGTAATGAAATTTATTTTCTACTAAACGTTCAAAATTTTACATCAGTGAAATTTTTGTCCATTACCATTTTAGTGCTAATTAAATTTATTTTTCATTATCACCTAAAGTTTTAATGCCAACGAAATTTTGCTTCAGTGGAATTAGAAGCGTTTCCAAAAATAATTTTTGTTTGGTATTGGATTAATCAAATTAATTTTCCATTATTTCTAAAATTTTTAATGCTAGTGAAATTTTTTTCCATTATTAATGAAATCTCTTAATGCTAATGAAATATTTATTTGAACTGTCATTCAAATTTTACCATTAAATTTGGGAAAAGAATTTAATTTTAAACTAAGGAGTCAACTGTAAGAAATGCAATTGCATTGAATTTTTCATTAAATTCTATTTTCCTTTAAATTTAACAAAATCTTTCAACTGTTTAAGAATTTCACGTCCAAGGAATTACTTATACTCGCATGAAGGAAGAAAATTGCACTAATCAAATTTTTACTATTTTGTCATTACAAAAATAAATCAAATATTTAAATTTATAAAACCAATCGAATTCACTTGCTTTGACGAAATCACACTACCACTTATGTATGTACATTACTCTGAATCTAAATGTTTTCTTACCCACCCAACCAGTAATGGCTACCGTGAAAGTACTTTATACTATTTTTAACTACTTTTTGACAACAACTGAAAAAAAATATAAAAATAAACAAATACTTACTATAAAGTGAGAAAGTGGCATGGCATGTTTAAGTACAGTTACCAAAGTTTTTGAGAGAAAAAAAAATATATGGAGTTGATAACAATGTGACGATAGACCGAACGTCAGCGAACAAAAGCGAATGTCCTGCGATTATACTTAAAAACTGTGAAACTGCCATAGAAAATAACTACAAGCAAGAGGAAGAAGAAAAAGTATACCAACAGAAAAAAAAAACTGCAACTATTAAAAGTTAGTAACTGTAAACCTAACGAGTTATCGACTGAATTTAAGCTCAACTATTTTTTGGGTACCTACGACGTTTCTGGATTGTACTTACGTCTTCTTTTTTTGTTTACCACTGCCTGAATGAATGAACTTTACGACGTTGATGAACTAACAAAGAACTAGTAAAAAAAATAACCATTAAAACAACAACAACAAGAACAATTTGACAAGAGTACTTAGTACCGACTACTATCTACTACTTTTTTTTGTGTTTGTTTTTTTGTCTACGCTTTTAACCATTTTGAACGGATTTTCCAACTCTACGTTTCTCTCTTGACAACGACATGAAGTGAAATAAAGTTTATTTCCAGTTTATTTCTGTTTTATTGTTATTGTTCTTTGTCCTTAGCGTTTAAGTTAAATACCTTTTCGAATTAATACGAATTTGTTTACCAAAACCCAACATGATTTTATTTACTTTTTATTTGTTGTTTATTTTTTTTAATTTTTCCTTTTTGTAATTAATTAAGTTTATGATTTTAGTACTTCAAAATTTTATTTTTTTTCTTATAAATTTTGAGGTAAATCAAAAAGGAAAAAAATTTCTGAAATTCTTTTTTATACTCCAAGCATTTTGTGCATTTTACTGAAAAAAAAAACCTTAACCTTATGTGTTTTGACAAATTTTTTTGCAAATGGCTATCCTTTATTAATCCAATCCAACCCACTCCAACCTATGACTATTTTAAGGTTTTTTTTAAAGTTTCTGTGTGGTTTTTTATACAACTTTTTTAGTTATATTTTTTGTATAATGCATCAATTTAGAACAATATTAAAACAAAGAAAAAAAAATGTGTATAAAAAAAATCTAGAAATGGCCAACATTTTTTATGAACATAAAATCATTTATTGTTGTTGTTTTTTGTGCTAGTGCTAGCTATTAAGTATTTTTTTTTTTTTAAACTAAAAATATTTTTTTTATTAATTAATTTTTTTTTAATGAATTTAATTAAACACTTTTTTTTAAATTTTTTTTAGTTTTATTTATAAAAACTTTTTTTTTTCTTTCCTAATTTTATTCTAAGTTTGACCGTTGCAATACTTTTTTTTTTTTACTAGTTTTAAAGCAGCAACGAGGGGCGTACCTGCACATATTCGCATGCCAGTGTGCAGTGTGGTTACTTTTAGGTTTTCATTCTCCTTTATTACCTAATTACATAATATTTTTTTCGTTTTCTGTATATATGAGCATTGCGTTTGGCTCCATGATTGCAAGTACGATTATGCATTTGGTGGTAAATGTGCGTATGTGTTGCTGATTGAATTATTTGCATAAATATAATACATTTTTTTTATGAAGTGCCTAATTATGTTTTTTTGTATTATTTTTATACCCCCACACTCACTGTGGCAGGGTATACTAACTTTGTCACAACGTTTGTAACGCCCATAAGGAGGCGTGTCCGGTATGGAAAAGTATATATATTCTTGATCAGTATCACCTCCTGAGTCGATTTAGCGATGTCCGTCTGTCTGTCCGTCCGTCTGTCCGTCTGTCCGTCTGTCCGTCTGTCCGTCTGTCCGTCTGTCCGTCTGTCCGTCCGCACGATAGCGGTCGCAGTTTTTGAGATATCGACTTGAAACTTTTTTTACATGTTTTTCTCGTGAATACTGAGATCAAGTTCGAGAATCAGCCAAATCGGACAAAAACTGGGCGTGGCTCCCATACACCGAAAAAAAAGGTAAAAATTTTTCAAGTCTTTTTTATTGTTGTATTCGATTGGAAATGTTTAGAAACGTATTTTTGACATGGTCCGAGGTTCCGAAGCCACATATATAAGGTCTAAATGGGGTCTTGAGACCAATTTTTTTTTTTTGGTGGATTTAATTGGAAATTTTTAGAAATGGATTTTGGACATGGTCCGAGGTTCCGAAGCCCCATATATAAGGGTCTAAATGGGGTCTTGAGACCAATTTTTTTTTTGTTGGATTTAATTGGAAATTTTTAGAAATGGATTTTGGACATGGTCAGGGCTCCATCGAGGTACTTTTTCCTACTGTGTGGGGGTATTTCAACTTCGGTATAGCCGAAGATAGTCCACTCTCTAGTTTTTAAATACATATGGATTTCGAAGCAATTACACTGTACGACAAATTAACATTTTGAAAAAAGCGCTGGGATAAATAACTTTATATTAACTTGAGGTCGCTGATCACGCATCCGAAGTCCGTTTTGCTTTGCTATTTTATGGATATTAAAGACAACAAAAAAAAGCAGTAACATTTTTTAAAAATTTATTTGAATTTTTTCGAACATTTTCGAATTTTGCAAAGTTTTATTTACATATTTTTAACAAGTTTTTCCGTCTATTTTTCTATTAGAAAAAAACTATTTCGATATATTCTTTTCAGTAAATATTAAATCCAAACATTTTTCCTGGATGGCAAATACTCAATATTTCGCTCATTCCCTGCAATAAAGACACAACTCAAAATCACGATTTAAAGTTGGGAAATCACTATTTAAGATTTGAAATTTTAGCTTTCACAGCCTTTAAAAATGTTTAAAACACATCAAAAATTAAAGATATGAATTCTATCTGAGGGTACTAGTGACATTTATAACTCCAAAAGCGTAAATATTGAGTTGTGTCTTTTTTGCGGGAAATTAGCGATTTGTAAAAAAAAATTGCAAAAACGTTCGAAAAAGTTGGGAAAAAATTTAAATTTCGAAAATATTTTTAAAAAAAACATTTTTGCATTTTAATTTATTTTGAATTTTAGAGATTTTCAAAGTTTTAGTTTACATATTTTTTGGAAGAAATTTTTTCCGTATTCCAATTTTTTCGAACATTTTTGAATTTATTTTCGAAGTTTCGTTTACATATTTCCAAAAAAACATTACTGAATTTTAGTTTTCTGTATTTTTTCGAAGTTTATTTACTTATTTTTTGGAAGAAGTTTTTTCCCTATTTACATTTTTTTGAACATTTTCGAAGTCTCGTTTACAATATTCCAAAAAAACATTACTAAATTTAAATTTTTTGTATTTTTTCGAAGTTTATTTACTTATTTTTTGGAAGAAGTTTTTTTACGAATTCGAATTTTTTCGAACATTTTCGAATTTATTTTCGAAGTTTCGTTTACATTATTCCAAAAAAACATTACTGAATTTTAATTTTTTGGATTTTTTCGAAGTTTATTTACTTATTTTTTGGTTAAAGTTATTTACAAATTCGAATTATTTCGAACATTTTCGAAGTTTCATTTACATATTTCGATCAGAAAATAGAATAAAAACTACCTGCTTTTTCTTAAGTAATAAAAATTTGTATAGCCATAAAAAAAACGCAAGCAGGGCCTAACGGAATGCCAACCTCAAATTAGTATAAATTCCCATGGCTTTTTTTGACAGTGTTTTTATTTTTTTATTTAATTTTTTTTTTTTGATAAATTTTGTTTACAAAAATACGTACCTCTGATTTGGGAGCAATTGAGTACACCAATTTTATTACTAATTCAGGTAATTGAAATTATACTACTTATTTTAAGTAATTTAAGTCAATTTAAATACTCAACTTTTTTTACAATACAACGAAAACATAATTTTACTCAAACTAAGACCAATCACCCTTCATTACAACGTCAAACACATTTAAACTAACAAATTTATTAGATACTAGAAACTCATATAAGCTCATGTCCATGTAATTGCATTTCGCAATGTACTTGTAGGTACTTCAGTATTGCATTGCCGACACCCACCCGAATTTTACTGCCACTGGCCTCTGTTATTGTTTCATTTCGTATCATTTCGCACGCGCTCAATTTGTTTTAACACATTGTAATTTATTTAAAATCAACAAAAGCATTTTATTACGTCATTATGCAATTATGCAAACAGAAGGGGAATAAGAGAATGTGGAAAAACAAAATACTTACAAAACAAAAAGAAAAAACAAAAAAAATAAAATAAAATAAAAAAACAGAACACACAACAAAGCGGCATGCAGCTTTCAACGAACTTGCAATTTATGCCAGTTTATAAAAGAGCTGCCAACCAACGAACGAATGAACGAACGAGCAAGCCAACGACTCAGCCAGTCAACCCAGCCCAGCGCAAACGACTCTCGAAATGGCAAATACAAAACTAACATAATTTATTTGCATTTCCGGCGCTTTTACGCTGACATGTTGCATTTAAATGCATTACTTCCGGCCATGCGGCGTCAGTGATGTTGGATGGCGGTGGCCATTGTTGTTAACAAATGCCACATACACACTCAAGCCCGACGCTAAAAGCCATTTTGTACAAATTTTCGCAATGGTATTTTTCGGTTTAAATTTAATTTTGATTTTCAATTTGTTTTTTGAGTAATTTGTTGACATTTCGGTTGCAGTTGTATTGAAGTGCTGTGCTTGGCTTCTATGTGCATATGTTTGTAGTACCATGAGGGTGGCATTTCATGTCAGTACTTACATATTTAATTTCCGTTTTCCTTAGTCGTTGGCATGTTGTTGGTATGTCAAATGGGCGCGTTGTTTGGGTTAATGCTTCTAGGTTAGGTGTTGGGAAATTGTTTTTGAATATTTTTCAGACACTTCGCAAAATTTACATGCAGGGGAATTGTAGGGAATAATATAAATAAATATTAATGGAATTGTGTGAATAAATTTAAAAAAATCACAGGGTATTTATTTGCATTTGTAAATTTGTATGGGATTCAACACATTTATTAGAAGGTAACATTTCAAAGCTCATTTGGAAATAAATTTGATGTGAGACTCAAATTCACCTCTTTCCTTGTTGTGGAATATTTTACTCACTTTCAATAAGACTTTTATTGAGTTTCCCAAAACAAAAGTCCAAAAGCCCCATAAAGTTAGGAGTTATTGGTTTAAAATGGTGTAAGACTATATTCCTCGCAAAATTCGACTCTTCAATGTTGTTTGACACAAACAAAGAATTGTTTTAATTTTCGGCAAATGTTGAAAACTCTTACCGCAAATATACTGGTTCCCTCCGAAGTTTCTCACAGGATAGCTGGTGCATTTTAATATGATGTAAAATAATCTTATCTGGTAAAGCGAATGATTAGAGGCCTCAGGGTTGAAACGACATTAACCTATTCTCAAACTTTAAAGGGGTAAGAACCTCACCTTTCTTGACATGAAGGTTGTAGTTGTGATATAATATGCCCTGGAGGCCCCTTTTGGTAAGCAGAACGTCATGTTAAGGTGCCCAAATTTGTCGTGACTGAAATCGTAAGCCGCAAACGAAAATAGTTTGATGGGAAGAGTTGTTCGTTTCAGACAAAAGTAAACCACTTTTCATACAAGTAAATTTGGTTTTTCGCAAACAAAGTTAATTTGTCGAATTTTTCGTTTGTAAATTAACTTAGTGTGTGTAGAAGAAATGTTTTTCTTACAATAAAGTCTGCATTTGAAGAATTGGGACTGAGTTTGAGAGAAACCGAGTTCGCTTTTGTTAGAAATGAAAATCATTTCCCGCAAATTAGTTTCGTTTGCGGTTTACGAACTCAGTTAAGATAAAAGCAAGTGTATTCAACATTTGCAGCAAATACTTTTCAAACACATATATTGAACGTAAAATTTTGTTCACAACGATTAATTTTATTTGTGACAAACAATATGGAAGTTACCAACCACTGTAAGCAACTGTTTAAATATAAACTTTCGAAACCGAGATTCGCATATGTATTCACTCCTCAGCGTTCAGTGTAACTAATTACAAACTTACTTCAGTTTCCATAACCATATTAAGGTAGTTGAGACCAACTAAGGTCGTTTCTCACAAATAAACACCTTTTAATACAAAAGAAAATTTTCGTTTCCGGTAAATAAAATATTTTTTTATAGTTTTAAAATTTTTAATAATTTTTTTACACACAAAAAAATTTACCCTAAAACTAAGCTTTAATTTACATGAATAAAATACCTTTGATATTCCACACTTTAAAACAAAAGCAGAAGTTTTAAAAGAGACACCAAGTAAGCAAGAAAAAAACATGTGTCCTCCTCGCCACAGTAAAGTTCTTCAAACTACAACAAAAGCTCGTCGCAAATAAGAAAGCAGACTTAGTAAAAGTTCATACCGCATGTATACGCATCGGCACCGCCACCAGCAGTCACCTTCACCGGAAAAGTCACACCACCCGTCGGCCAGTGCAACAAGAAAAAGTCATTAAGTCAGAAAAGTTTTGTGAACCATAGCACCGCAAACTTAGAAGGCATTAAATACACTTTTGCAAACAATATTCAAGAAGAGAATTTTTGAGGCTGACACTCCTAAGTTGGATTTAATTTTTCCAACAAAAATGGAAATACAGTTTACGTTCCTTTCAATACAAATAGCACAATGGGTATATATTTCACAAGCATTTAAGAGAGATATAGGATGAATCATATAGATGTTGAGCCGGTAATTAAAAATTGCTAATATCCTTTTCTCTGTGCATTTAAGAACCTTTCAAAGCATTCATATTTTATGATAGAGCATATAAATTTCACAACACACACACACACACATTACATGCACACATGCAACTCCATTATTACAGCCACAAGCAGAATTTGTTTGTTTTTTCTCGCCACTTTTCTTCATGGCAATGCCGAAAAGTATATAAAAGTCATCTGCAGCAAAATTTACTACAAAAACCATACAGAGAGAGAAAGACTCACACACACACACACACACAAGCACAAATAAACAAACAGACAATTTGCACTTAATTCCCACTAACAAACTTATGCACTTACAAACACACACACACACATATCAGCACACTTAAGCAATTACACAAGCTCACAGTTTATATTCGACCACACTTCAGCTTTG
Organism: Heteromyza rotundicornis; assembly: GCA_951394025.1. Taxonomy (NCBI): domain Eukaryota; kingdom Metazoa; phylum Arthropoda; class Insecta; order Diptera; family Heleomyzidae; genus Heteromyza; species Heteromyza rotundicornis. Next base: position 12,886,610 of record OX596012.1, read on the forward strand.
GAGTATTTTTTTTATGTGACTTTTATTATTTGTTTTACTGTGCAAATTTTGTAACTCCCCCACCAAAACTTTGGACCACAATTCATATTTTTGTGTTTACGAAATAATTTTTCTGTTTTCCTTCCACATCCCCTTTCATAGATATTTCCTTTGTAAAATACTTTTGCTGCCCGGCCCCGCTCTTTTGTATGTTGAATTTTCATATTTTTTGTTTATTTATTTTTGGTGGAATTCATACCATTTACAACTTCCACTAGACAATGGAGTATACCCCTCCGAAAAAGAAAATAAAATAAATAATAAACACACACACACACACATACACAAACATATAATGGAAATTTTCCACACGTCATTATTGCATTCTATTGCATAAGCCGCGCCGCATAACAATTTATATATTTTGTATGGTAGAAAACTTTGTGCCAAATTGCAGTTGACTGCGTGTGGCGGTGTAATTGTGTATGTATGTGTGTGTTTGTGTTTTTTGGGGTTTGGCATTCATTGTTTGCAGATGGTTTTATCAAAATTTCATTTGCCAGTTGAGTGCAATAGAGTCAGTCAGAATGCCATAAAAGTTAATGCTAAATTAAGCGAAGAAATTAAATGTGATCTGACAGAAGTGTACGAATTGTGGAAACTTTGAAAAGTAATTAGAATTTACATTTTAACCCTTTCAACTTGCAAGGGTCACATATGACCCAAAGTGTGGCTATCGATGAAAGTATACTTTCATGTAGTTTCTAAAGTTACAAACAACAAATTTTAATAATACTGTGCACGAAAAAGGCTTTTTTTTGGAACTGGGTATAGTTAATTTGAGTTCCTAAGTCAATTCTAATGGCTTGAAATATAGTATTTTAAATGCTACAGATATCAAAAAAATAAAAATTTATTAATGTTTTTTTGCAAATAAAATTTTTCTATCTTCGAATTTTTTCGAACATTTTCGAAATTTTTTTCAAGTAGTTTTTACATGGTTTTTTGTCCAAAAATAAAATAAATAAAATTATAAAAAAATATATCCAATGTTTTTATAAAATTCGAAATTGAAAAAAGTTCGAAAAAATTTCGAACACTGAAAATTTTTCAGCAAAAAAAAACATTACTACTGCTTTTTTCATATCTTTTATATTAAAAACCATATGGTCACTTAAAAGTAAGGACTGCCAAGAAGCGGTTCCGCAACCGTTTCAATTTATGGAACCGAAACCGATTTTTTAGAAGTCTGAGAACCGAAGCCGATAGTCGTTTTGGTTCCATTCCCTGCGTACTTAAAATTCAAAATGGCACAACCATTAGAATCAGAGTAGGTACTCGACTTAGCCACTCCCATTCGGAGCGCAGTCTGTTCTATTTTTCAACTAGCAACCATTTTACCCCCATTAGTTTCATTGGGCTATATATTTCTTAACTTCTCTGTACGCAAATTAACTAACCATTGACTTATGTTTGAGTAACCGGTTCTAGTCGACAACGACCCGCCTCACTTCTTTATACGGCAAGAGCCTGTGTATTTTACAAGGAAAATATCTGTTCTCACAATGACCCGAGCTCGAGAGCAATTTATACCTCATAGATACCATAGATACCTCGAACAGGCTTTGAACTGAAACGTACGAAACGGTTAATCCAAGTGTCTATGTTCGTAATAGATTGAGACAGCTGAAGTATATTGGGACTACTTCTAAGCCGGTTAAAATGTGTACAATATATATGATAATCGGCTCCTTATAGGGTCGATCGTATGACTTACTCCATGTTGGATTCACCAGTACTCGCCATAATCGCTTCCTGAACTTGTGCAGACCACAGAACCGAGAGACACTGAAATTTCAGTTAGTATCTTAATTGATTATTGCAAGTCAGCGACCGATCGTCCACCATTAAACTGTCGCTATCTATTTTAATATATATCGGTCCTGTGCCGGTACCCTTTTTGACTGATAGATTTACCCCTGTTTGGTATTAATTTACCCCTGTTTGCCAAAAGCATTATTCATGGATTCCACGCCTTCTTCATACTCATTCACTCTCTTTGAAGCCTTGTCTTCTTCCACAGATGAAATGATTCAATAGTCCACTAAAGATTCAACTGTAATGTTACCCTTGTCTCTTCAAAATTAATTTGATGCATTTTAAAAATATATTTCTATTGCAAAAGTTCATCCCCCACTAACCAACGTGAAGTGGCTATAATTTCTTCTTAAATGGAAGTAACTACTTTTTTTCTATAAATATTTTCCACCATTTTCCACCACAGAAACGAGCTATCAAAGGGATAAATTTGAACTCAAAACTCATCATAAAACCATAAAAGGTTATAGTTTTTCGCCAAAAGAGACTTCAAACATGTTCACACCAATAAAATGAAGGAATAAAATAAAACCGTCACTAGAGAAGAGTAAAACCAAAAATAAATAAAAATCAAGCAAAATAGAAAAATAGAAAACCCCCAACAAGAATACAAGAAAAAAGTCATACAAGAAACCATAAAGTGCGAAATCTAATTTCCGACACGATTTTATAGCTAACCTCTGAGACACGCTGAGAGTATTTCTTTGCAAAATTGCTCCCAAATCCCCATAAGCAGTTTTATTGTGATTTTTATTTTATTATATTTCGTTGTCTTTGTTTCCGTTGCTGCTCCTTTTTTAGTTTCTCTGTGCTAACTTTCCTTTTGTAGTTGATGCGCTTGTGTTCTGGCTATTCTTGGCTCACTTCACTCACCAAGTTGCATGTCAGTTTTTTCTCTCTGTTTGGCGTTAGTCTATTTTCATCACTACCAAAAAAAATATAGCAAAAGCACTAAAAATAAAAACAAAACGTTATTATTGTGTCGGCGGAGCTTGCGTCAAGAGCGCTTTTGAATATTTATGGCGCCGCCATGGTGGTGCGCGTATTTTATAACATTTCATTATGAACATAACGAGTCGGTGGGTGCTGCCTAGCCCGAACGTTTAGCGTAATTTTGTGTTTACAAAAAAAAATAATACAGAAGGAAAGGCATAACTTTGGTTTGTATTTATGGCGCTTTTGGTGGGGAAAGATTTGAAAAGTCACTTTTTGGCACTTCGACTTGACTAAATTATTATTTAATTTGTGTTTGCATAAATTAGTTTTTGTAATGTAATTTTGCGATGAGACTGCAATGATGATGGTAATGATTTTCGAAAAGTGCTTGTTGAAATTAAATTTTGAGCTTAAATGGACATTAGTTTAGGTTTAAGGGATTTTTGGAGTGATTTTAGTTCAGTCATGTTTGCATAATGTCCAGAGTAAGACCATAGAAAAGCTAGGAATTTTGGTTAGATTGTGAATTAAAGGGCAAATACGTGTACTCCAATTTTTAATTATAAAAATTTCATTTTGCCCAGAAAACATTTTCCCTCAAGTGGACCTAGAGAGCTGTAATTTCATATAAATGTCCTACGCACCACCCATGTCTTGAGCCACACGAGTGACCAATTTTTTATTTCATATAGAATGCGTGGCAGTTAGAAAAAATGGGCGTGGCAGACATAGTATTCGCTCCTAAGGCCACCTGTGCACCTAGGAAGCCTAGAGATTTCTAATGTATGATTTTTCAAGAAAGGGGCATGGCAGTTTAAATAATGACAGTGTCAATTGCAGTATGCTCTCCTGCAGTCACCAGTGGACCCAGGATTCTTCAATTCCACATATATATTCTGCAAAAGCATGGCTAGAATTTCTCCATCAGGGTTTTGGATTTCGAAAGAGGCAGTGACAGTTTATAATATAAACGTGACAGTTAAAGGTGTAAAAATGGTTTGAAAGGGTTATATGGGGATCAATACTTAATACTAGTAAATACTTAATAATCTATATTTTTGACCATTTTTTTTAAACTTTTTTTTATAAAAACTTTTGTTGTTTTATAATTTTTTTTATTTTTCTTTTTTTTACTTTTTAAATTATTTTGTTTACTTTTCAAGTTTAATTAGGTAAATTTAAAAAAAATATTTGGTTTAGTTTAAAAAATTATTTTTAAGAGAAACAACAATTTTCCAAAAAAAAAAAAAAAAGGCACACATACCGGTCAAATACACAAAGAGAGGTAGGGCATATCCATAACAATTTATTCATTACTCATACGCCCCGACGAACCAATATGAAATATTCCCAAGACATGTGAAAAGTTATCTTGCAAAAGGGTAAACCAAAACATATATTTACATAAAGAGAGGTAGGGATATGACATTTCTCAGTTATTTGATTTAAAATTATTTTAATTAATTTAATTTTTTTAATTTTTTACAACTTATTCACTGCAATAAAGACACAACTCAAAAAATCATATGGTTATGAAATCACGATTATAAATTTTAAATTTCAGTATTTTATATGAATTTCAGCACTTGGAGAGTTTTTTAAAAAAGGTTAAAATATATCAAAAATTAAGGAAATTAATTCTGTCATTTGGCAGCATGTAGATAAATATCTGAGGATCCTAGTAACATTCATTAATCTAAAAACCCAGATTTTAAGATGTGTCTGTATTGCAGGGAATGAGCGACATAAAACTCTATTTTAAACAACAAAAAATTTTTTTTTCTAGTTTTGCACAATTTTTCATTATTTTTATTGGTAAACTTTGATTTGTTTGTATGTGTGTATGAAATTAATGAAATAAAAAAGAAAAAACCATTTTAATATCCACCCAGCACCATACTGACATACCATTGTTATTAATATTAGGTAATGCAAAAATTAAATGCGCGTCAAATGCACAGAAAACAATAACAAATAAATGGGTAAAGCCAGCAAAAACAATATCAATTAACACAAAAATATTAAAATATTATAAATTGCAAAGAATTTAAAAGCAGAAATCAACAGCCCCACATTGTGACTGACCACTTAAGCATTATGTATACTTTTTTATTCTTTTTTATTTTTCCTGTTTTTGTTTTCCCCTCTCCAATCCCAATTAATTTCGTTCAATAATTTGTACTATTAGCATTAAAATTTTAATTTCACTATTTATGAATTTAAAGGAGAAAAAAATGCCAACTAATTAAATGCCAAATGCGTGGTTTTCGTTGAATATTTTAAATATATATTTTTGAAATTTAACAATTCGTATGCGAATGCGTCTGTTTGTCCATGTTTGCCTTGTGGAATTTTTAATATTTACATAAGTACATTCATTTATCAACAAAACATTTTTTATTGTTTTTTTTATTATTTTTTTTACATTTATTTTTCCATTAATATCCACACATTAATTGTAACAATCATTTCCGATTTCAATTATTAATTATTAATTATAAATTGCTTTTAATTAGTTTCGTGTTTTTTTTTTTTGTTTATTTTTATTTTGTTTTATTTTTATGTTTTTTTTTTAATTTAAGTTATTTTAATATCTTTTCCAATTGTGTTGGTTTGTAATATCTTTCGATTAATAATTTTTTGTATTTATTTTTTTTATCGTGATTATTACTATTGCTACTGCGCATACTGTGAACATTTGTACTACCTTACATATTATGTGTTTGTATATAAACACTTATAGGCCGACATCTAATGATATACATATTTACTTGATTGAAATACCACTAAATACTTCATTTAGTTAACAATTAATAAATTTGAATAAATTTGAATAAATTACCAAAGTGAGCAGATTACTTGTTCTTCTCCTGTTCTCCCTGTACTTAACGAAATAAAAACTTCTCTTGAAATCTTCTTAGTTATTTTTTGGATATTTTTATTTAATTTTCTTACTTATATACAAACTATAATATTTAAATCTCGTGTTCATTTTGAAAAGAATATTTTTATTTTTTGGATTTTATATTTCGTACTGAATTTTTGATATACATTACTATATATATATATGATAAGTACTTACTTGAATTGAATTGAAACGTTGTATTTGTAACGCCACATTTGCGTATGACATTATTTCATTTTCTATTAAATGGTAGTTTCGTTTTGTGAGTTTACCACTTATTATTTTATATTTATTTGAGAATTGTGTCCCCTTTTAAATTCATATTTAATTTTAATTTATAACGTATTCTTTGCAACTACCTATTGTTAAAAACAAGCAAGTTTCAAAAAAAAAAAAAAAAAAAAAAATGCAAGAATCAATGAAAAAAAAACCTAAACAAAACAAAAAAAATTATAAGCAACCAAACGTATTTTATTTATAAGCATTTTTTCATTTCTCCTCTACTCCAATGCCAACCTAACCCTCCCTCCCCCTTCGCTCTTTCCCAAAACCTAAATTTCTACCATTTTTAACTTTGTACATTTTTTCTACATTAGTTGATATTTGTATTTTATATATACTTATTTATATACTTATATATATATATATATGAAGAAACATTTTATGAATTGATTATGATGCAAAACAAACCAAAAAAGAAAGTATATAGTATATATGATGAAGAAACAACAAAAAAAATAAAAATGGAAAATTTATAAATATGAACAAATTTATAACGAATAAATCAATTTAATTGCGAATGTGTGTTTTTTATTTGAATTTTTCAGTTAATATTATATTATTGGTTCGATTTTCTCCTTTTGGCTAACACAAAAAAAGAAAACTTAATACTTAATAATATTTTTGATGTTTGCAAATGGAGCGGTGATTTGGTTGCGTCACGTTTGGGAAATTTTCGCGCACACACACACAGCATGAGTTTCGAACACAAAGTCCATTTCAAGTTTATTCACACGAAATACTCACAATATTCCACTCACATGCACACAAAATACACACCAAAATGTCACTCATACGCTAAGTAGGGACACACAAAAACAGTAAAGGCTTTAAAAGGCAGCTGATTGCACAAGTGACTCCAATGAAGCTATTCACATTACGGACTATATAGATTATCCCAAGTCCATTCAAGCCTAACCAATACAATACAAATTTTGCCTTCTCTCAGAATGTCACTCATACGCTAAGTAGGGCCCTGCAAAAACATTGAGGCTTTAAGGCGGCTGATTGCACAGATGACCTTGGCTTTTTCAAAAGTTTTCTGTTTTCTTTTTTGCCTGAAAATGTATATTAATTTGTCCAAGTAATTAGGAACTAGGAACTAGGAACTAGGAACTAGGAACTAGGAACTAGTTACTAGGAACTAGTTACTAGGAACTAGTTACTAGGAACTAGGAACTAGGAACTAGGAACTAGGAACTAGGAACTAGGAACTAGGAACTAGGAACTAGGAACTAGGAACTAGGAACTAGGAACTAGGAACTAGGAACTAGGAACTAGGAACTAGGAACTAGGAACTAGGAACTAGGAACTAGGAACTAGGAACTAGGAACTAGGAACTAGGAACTAGGAACTAGGAACTAGGAACTAGGAACTAGGAACTAGGAACTAGGAACTAGGAACTAGGAACTAGGAACTAGGAAAAGTTCCAAATTTTTAATAAACACAAAAAACAAATCTGAACATAGAAATGCAAAAATTTAAATGATGATCCCAATACAAACACAACAGAAATTTTTAAATATGCAAGCATAGCAAAAAGAATAAGTAGGAAAGTTTCACTTGTCAAAGCCAACTCATAATTTTGTCATTCCTCTTTTTTTGGCGAATGGTTGAACGGTGTTGAAAATGGGGGACATCGGATAAGAACCACACCTACCTCCCATACAAAATTGCGAAACGGGGCAACGGCATTCTTATAGAGAGGAGTAGCAATGCACCGAGAGAAAAAACTGTTAAAAACCATCCGACAGTCGGAAAACTGTTTAATTGACAGCGAAAACTGTTACAATGATCAGTTTTCGCTTTTATTTTAACATCTTTCACTGTTAACTTAACAATTTTTCGACTGTAGGATGGTTTTTAACAGCGAAACTGTTTTTTTTTCTCTCGGTGTGAGAGACAGAAGAAGGAACAAAGTCGGGTCAATTTCAACAAATATTTTTATATCACCAAGTAGAAACGTTTTTAAGTGGAATTTTTAAGTCACCACAAATTCCAATGTAAACCTGTAAAGGAATAATGAAAAATTTAGGGTAAAAGCAGTGGTGCTATGAGTCAACTGTGGTATTTGAACTCACACCTTTGGGGTGATAGAAGTAGCATGCTTTCACTAGACCACAGAGGTCACAATTTATTTCAAATTTTTGCTGATTTTTTCTACATTTTTAGTTGTGACGAATAATGAAAATTGGTCACCCTACTGATCCGATGCATTGAATTAAACAAGAGTAGGTACTTTACTCTATAAAAGAGTACGTCTGGTAACCCCATACCTACAGGTTAATGAGTCATATTTTCACTATTATTAACATTTATTTTAAAAATATTTACCCTCAATAAAAAAATTCAATACATTTTTCAACACTCATGTGTACTTTAGTTTTGATGAAATTTTCAATTGGCTTTTCAAAATCTATGATGAATATGGAATAATTAATTTAAAACAGCCCCCTAAATAATAATTTTTAAAAATGTATAAATGTTGATTAAAATTTAGTGGAAATTCAGAGTGCAAGGGCCATACAATTACGCTAAAATATGAGTAAATATTTGTCAATTTATGGCAGCCGCCAACAAGGCATTAATAAGTACTCACAATATGTATGTGTTTAGCCAACACACAGCAATACACACACACACACACACACACACACACACACACAAAAACATCAATTACATTTGACAAATGGTTTTGCTTACTTATGTTTTATACAATTTGTATTTTTTTCAACTCTCTGTGCTAAAAAATTTCAATTTTACAATTCAACTAAATGTGCCGCTATTTACACACATGCACACAGCGTGCAGAATATTAATATCGCTCTCACATTTTACGAAAAATAATTGTAATTAAATGCGAAATTTAAATCAATTTGAATATTGTGAAATTGCACCTGGGCCTTCGAAGCGTTTCGATTCGTTGCGTTGCGTTGCGTTTATCCGTTAATTGCGCCTTGACTTATTGACTATATATTTTACGATTATCATTTTAATCAATACAACTACACCATAATGAGCGCTCTTGTAAATACATTAATATGTTGTTGGTTGATTATTTTTCTTTTTTTTTTTAACATATTTATTTTCCGTTCGTTGAGCTGAGCAAACTTACAAACGGGCTATGCGCGCTTAAACGTTTTCTGCCTCCGGGTAAATGTCAAGTGGAAATTGTGTTTGACTCTGTGTGCGATTATTTACGTCTCTGTTCTGTTAATTGCGTTAACGTTTGTTTTAGCTTTTCATTTTATTACATTTTATTGTCAATTAAATTTTTAATTACAAAAAATTTTCAAAACTTTTAAAACGCATTTAATGGAATTTTTAATACGTTCGTTGTTCTTGTACAAACAAAAAATTACAAAAAAAAAAAAAAAACTACTACCAAAAAAAAGCATTCTAAAAAAAAAACAAATTAATTTGCATTTCATGGACTTGGTGAGCGCCCCTCTTGTTCCTCTCTTTTTTATTCAATTCATTAATTAATTAATATAAATATTGTATGGATTTGTACCGATTTTTCTTTAAACGCCGGAAGTTGCTGCCGTTCTGCTGATGCTGTGATTGATCGTGTCAAAGTTTGCGTGCGAAGTTTGTTTTGTGGCAAATGGAATCCTAAAGTTTGGAGTTTTGAACATATTCTAGCATCTAGTGTACGCATCAAATGCATTCGTAATTTATTATAAAATATACATATATTTACTGTTACTGTGACATAAGTAAATTTCATTCACTTTATATTTTCATATAACCACCCACTCAATTACAATTCAATAATATTTAGCGCACTAATTACCAACTCGAGCAAAAATACACAAATTATTTTAAGTAATTTATTTATTTAGTTGTTATTTGTATGATTAAGTTTTAAGTTTTCTTTTTTCTAATAAGTGTTGGAAGATATTTTTTTGTAGGTACTCAATAATTACAATGTAAATACATAATTCATTCAGTTTTTGCAAAATATTGAACCAAAGTTCGCCAACAATTAATGTCAAATCAAAATAAACATTTTATTTTCAATATTTCAAAACAATTCATTTACAATAATTTAATGAAATACATATATTTTCCAATCAGACTTTTACCAATGTAACAGACAATTTAAAATTTTTGCACTGTTGGCTACTTTACCAATAATTCTGGCATGAGAATAGGTAAATCTGGCCCATTGATAAGTGATACGAAGTATGTTTTGCTCCGACACCTCTAGAAACTCAATAGAAATGAGATGAGAAAAAAAAGGTTTTTTAAATTTAACCCCTCAACCGACTAATTCCCGAAATTTCGACAAATAGATGCATATATCAGTGTGAAGTAGAGTAGTCAAAAATCGTATGGAGGAACATTTTTTTTTTAATTAGAATTCCAACATCCCCCTAAAATAGTTTAATTTCGTGAGAAAAAAATTCACAAACAAAAAACTTGCCTGTGATTTTCCCATATAAACTGTGTGGACAAATTTTGATTTTTAGGTAAGCTATTTTAAAAAGATTAAGGGGTCGAAAGAAAAAGGAGGAGAAAAGTTTTTTTTTGTTCTTGCTGTATTAGATTACAAATATTTAGAAACATAATTGGGACATGGCCCGAGGTTCCAAAACCACCTATGATGGGTCATTACAAAATCTTCTTACAAGGATTTATTTCTTGAAGAATTACTATCATTTCCTGTCTTTCCAGTCACTTAATGCTTTACTAAGAGTTTTGAAAAATTATTTTCCAAAAATTCAAGACCTCCTAGCCTAGGATTTTTGTATTTGCATTTTTCTAGAGAGCAAAGGTAATTTTGTATCACTCTAATGTAGAGATATCTGCCTCCTAATAGATATGAAAAAGCAGAAAATAAATTTCCTTGAATTTAATTTCGATTTAAAATTAAAGGTTTTAGGCCTATTCATAATCTGCAATGACATTGGGAAGAAAGCGGCCAAAAACCATTAATTTTAAATCGAAAATTGGTAAAATTAAATTAAAGGAAAATTATTTTAGCACTTTTCTATTAATTAGATATTTATCAGTGTATAGATATCTGCCGTGTTTCCTAATATCCTAATTTCAAGACAGATACACCGAAATTAATAGGTAAAGGCAGTGATGCACCTTCTCGAGGACCGTTCGCTAACAATCTTAATAAATTTCACGAGCCCACGGAGTCTCCCAATCACCCAAGATTTGTCTTCGTTTATTGCACCAAGACCGTGTATTCGAAAGAATTGAGAAAGTTTTTCGTTGGAAAAATATATAAGGAAAACTTGGAATAGGCGCTTTAGTTTGTAAATAGACTACAATCGGTGACGTTTTCAATGCACCTTGTAGATGGCATTTTAATGTTGCTCCTTCAAAGCGAATTGTCTTCAAACGATCACCATACAAAAGGTGCTTTAAGAGTTTATTTAAAAAATATTTATTTTTTCTTGTTCCTCTATATTCCTCTATTCGCTTTTTTTCTTTTTTCCCCATTTATTATTGTAAATACCGGAATTGGAATCTTGTAGCTTAAAGAATAATAAAATTATTCCTTATTGCACTAAAAAAGTCTCTCCCCTTTACCCCCTGGTGGCATGATATTGTATTTTGTTTCAATATGAACCCACTCATTATAACAATAATTATTGTAGCATCAACAAATAGCAAGTTATTCAATATTAACTATAGAAAACAGTTGAAGCCCTCATGCCTCTGGCGTACCCCAAATAGATGCATAGCCAGCCGGAGTCCTATCTAACAAAAAATTATCTACTTTAGCCAATTTATATTTTTTTTATTTTTCTCATATGAGATTTCACGAAATTTAGAGGTAGCCATGCAAAACAGATACCGATTTATATTTAAGACACTAACCGCATACCAGAATTATTGAAGCTGTAGAACAGTATTCACAAAAATTGCAATTGTTATGGGAAAATAAAATATTTCAAATAATATTACTCATACGCCCAGTATGGCCAAAAACTTAGTTCTCCTTTGTAGACTAAAATATCAAATAAAAATATCAAAAAAATATCGTTTCCAACACTTAAAAAAATACAGTAAGTCACTACCAGCACTACAACAATCCACAAGCACCACCAACAACACCAACAACACCAACAACCACAACAGCAACAATCCACCAATCAACGCATCTTTAGTTTCAATATTTTTTATTTTATTGTAAATTGTTAATGTATCCACATGTAAACCCTTATAACGAAAAACTATCACCCACAAAACACTACACCCACAATGTCAGTTCAATTGCAATTTTGCATATGTTCAGTATATACTTTTTACTTTCGAAATAGCGCATTCAAATTATTTGTTAGTTTATTTTTTTCATATTTCCGTTCTTTTTTTACTTTGTGCCTTAATAAGACTTTTCAATGTTTTACTTATAGTCCAAACCAGTTCGAATAATTAGCAACGATTTACAATAAGAATTTGCACTGTACACACGATCCGATTCGATGATTCATTCAAGTTTAATTTGTCACTTAAGAGCCTTTGTGTTGTTATTAAATTGTGATTAATATATTTCATTTTAAGTTGAATTTTGTCTATTTTGTGTTCTTTCATTTGTTTTGTTTCCACTTATATTGTTTATGAACTATTTTCTTTCAGCACCACCAACTTGAATTCGTTTGTATACTTTTCGTTTTTTAATATAGCCACCTAAATATATTTCGCTCCCTCTCTCTCTCTCTCTTTGTCTCACTCACTCTCGTTCGACCGAACTATTGTCGAAATTGCACTGCCACGTTTTATATGCAACTGTTAATGCACCAAAATATGCTACGAAAAAGTTCATTTGAAATTGAGAATTAAACAGTCAACCAATATTTGTGATTCGTTCGTGTGTTATAATGAAATTGTACAAAGGAAAGGTTTTAACAATTTGTCATGGTTACTTTTGCTTTAATTTGATTCTCAGCGTGAATTATGTTTTTTTTATAGATCAATGGACAATTTAATACAGCCTTAGGCTCTTAATTAGTAATTGATTCATTAGTGTACATAATTCGTTTAATCTAATGTAATTTTCTTTTTCAGCCAAAGGAGAAATTCTTTGAGCCTATATACTAAAGTTCGAAATAAGCGACCATCTGTTTGTAATTACAATTTTCATTTTATTTTTTATATATAAACACTTTTCTAGTTCCCCATTGAATGGCAGACAAAAACTTGTAAGTATAAACGAATTATGATTACTCATACGCCATGATGGGCGACAGACATAGAGTTTTTCCAAGTGGAATGGAAAAACTATGTAATGAAATTGTGAAGAAAATTTTCTGGTACTTGTGAATTTGTATTTTAAATTAGTATTACTTACATAGTACGTCAAAGTAAAAAAATTAAAACAAAATTAAAGACTAATTATTTTTAAATTCTTCAGCTAACCAAATAAAATGTGTGCATAAATTATAATGGTAAATACGTAGATATTATATTTAAAAAAAAAAACCTTTTTGTTTAAAATACCACTGGGAGCATAGGGCCTCGTCACTCTTTCTGAATCTCACTCGATTGGTAGCTTCACTGCATATCTGGTTGTAGATGAAGGTACTGTGAATACCTCACTGTCTATTGTCCGACGCCATGTATTCGCTGATGCACCAGCGCGAGGATTGACTTGAGGGTTCCATCTCAGATTCTGTCTTGCGATGTTGTGATAGGTTTGTCGAATCCATGCCCAATCCCTCTCCATTTTCGCACCTTCATTTTTAAAGCTGCTTCGCTTTGTTTAGTTTTCTCCCACAACTTATTGTTAGAAATACCGTTTGGCCACCAGATCTTTAATATACGACGAAGACATTTGTTTAATAAAGTTTTTTATTACAAAAGTCCTTTGTTTTATTTTCTCCAAATCAACCTTTTGCATTTGAAGTAAAAGTCCCTAAACAAAAACTCCTGTGTACGTTAACATCTAGACTTGATTTTGTCGCAAGTACCTACCAGGGTTCTCACTTTTGTGAGACAAGCTTGCTACCTCACACATGTGGAGAGAAATGTTGGCTCATGATTTACGATTATGAAGTCCATAAAATTATTGTTACTTAATTACTAACTATAATCATTAATTGTGAATATTAGTCACAAATTATGCGAATTCGTTCATAAACTATGCATATGGATTATGAATACATTATGATAAGGGTTTATGAATTTCGTGATTTATTTTATTATTCTTCAAGAATAATGGATGATAAATTAGATCATGAAACTGCACGTGTTATCATGAATTATGAGTAACTGGGTTGATTGTCATGAATTGCTGAGCAATATACAATACATTTAGACGCTTTTACAATAATGCCTGGGTAGACGAATCGGTTAGGCGTCCGGACTGGAGAGGATGATGTCGGTTCGAATTCCGGGAAAACTGAATTTGTGAAAAAGTTATTACAAATTATTCTAAGCAAGTTGGCAAATAAAAAAGTAAAATTAAATAAATAAATAAGTAAAAAATTAGCAAATAAAAAAAATTTTAATTTATTTAATTGTAAATAGGTGCTCAAATTATTATTACGAATGGTTTATTTATTCTCACTTAAGCCTAAAAGTATGAATTTTTAATCAGAATTTATGATTTTTGTTTGCACAATTTATTCCATCTGGTCATTGATTATGTCAAAAGGGAAAATCATAATTCATGTTTAAGTGGAACAAATCAAGCAACCACAAATCACAAACTATGATTTTCACTTTTAACAGTTCTTATGATTAAGAATTCTTGATTATTGACTTCTAATTAATGGATCAATATCGTGACTAATTTTTACTTAATTGATTCCTATAACGCATGATTTCAGCAAACATTTCCCTCCGTGCATTAACAGGTAATAAGTTTTTTTACCCCCCTTCACCGAAACAAGTTTGTAACCGAGGAGGTTACAACAGGATTTAAATTTCATGTAAATTTAACCAATAACTTGTTAATTATCGTGTTAATTCAACCATGAGCCATGTTAATCTAACAATAATTCGTGTTAAATTAATCACCTTTTTCATACAAAAATGTTGTTAAATCAACAGTAGGTCATGTAAATTCGACCAGATTTTTAACGTAGAATTAACATGAGATAAAATAAACACTTCAGAATCATGTTGAAATCTAGCTTCAAGTTAACGAGCAACATGATCTATTGTATTGAAAAATATTAACCACAAAATTCGTTAAAAATTCGTTAATTTCACACTATAGTAGATTTGAAAGAAGGGCAGTAAATATTATTTCCTGCTAAGAATAGTAAAAATTATACGAAAATAGTAGAAGTACTATGAAGATAGTAGATTTAAATAAAAGGGAGTAAATATGATTTCCAGGGTGCAGTAGAAAAATTTCTGTCAGGAAATACCATATCGATACTATAAAATGTGACATTGAGCCGCACTGTACATAGTACACCCCTAAGGGCTTTAAGTACGCGAGAATCAGCAAGTGTTTCTATAGTACTTTTTCCCTGCAATCAACAGACTTGGATATCTTGTCATTATTGCTCACAATCTTTCAATTAAAACCTTAAGCACAATTATACAAAAAATGCATTACTCATACGCCATGTAGTACGTAAATTCAACTCATACGAACAATCTTATAATTTCGCTTTAAGCTTTATAATTTCGCTTTCAAGTACGACCTGCTGGGCGTAGATTTTAACACATTGCCCCATCGAAACATGCACGCACACGAGGCATTAAACAAAGAACAATAAAAAGTATAATTAATAAAATGAAAACAGGAACAATAATTACAATATCAACCGCATTCATTCAAAAGGAAAGAAAATTCCAACAAGCGCTAAAGTTAAATGTTTCTTTTTTTGCTTTATTATTGATGGCAATTTGCATACTTTTCCCCACTGTTGTATAATTTACGATTTTGTGAAGAAACGGCAAACAACTGTACACAGGGAAAAACAGTAGGGGGAAGGAATTGTGATCGGGAAAAAATAATGTCCCAGCGAGGGAACTTTTTGCAAGTCTTTTGTCATGCAAATTTTCGCAGTTGTTGTTCCTCTTGGCATTTCGCACATTCCCTTATGCATACTTGCACATTCATTCATTCACTCAGTTAGTTGGTTGCACGCACGTATAGTGGCACTTGCCATGCACGCACGCATTCGCTTCTCTCTTTGTGTTTTTTTTTGTGTTCTTGTTGCTGGTTGCCTTCCTTACGGCATTCATGCGTTTCGGTATGTGATTGCATTTGCGTGTACTTGTACTTAACTTCCGGTTTCACAGTTGAACTTCTTGTGTATTTGTTTATCAAAGCGAATGCACACTTTTTTCATCCTCTTCGTTTTGAAGTAGCAATTTCATTAGGGAAAGTTGTGCACAAATGCAATTGCGGGCAGATTTTTTTTCCAGACTTTCAGGAAAGTTTCAGTGCACATGAAAAAAAATATATGAGAAACTTTCTATTGATATGATTGCGAAGTTCAAACATTTTGATTTCTTTAAGGGGAACATTTCTTTTTAATTGGAAAATATGATTACAGAAGAACATTCGAGAACAAATGACTTTTCAAATGCATTTCCCTTTACTGCATAATTACTCATGCGCCACCCTAAACCATTGAGAGTAGAATCCACGCTAATTGCATGCTTTTCAGAGCACATCTCCAAATAATTTCATTTGATTCATTTTGGGTGAGACGAACAAAAAAAGGACAACCACCACCACGGAATTCTACCGCGAAATCTAATCCAGAGTATAGGTGAAGTAAAAGCAATTCCAAATGCATAAAATCAGTGTGCGCGCGACACACGACATCATTAGCATTTCGAAGAGACCACAATACAATCAAATCCACCTGTAACTAAAAACGCACAAGCAAGCATCCCGACAGACAGACAGATACACCAATTTAACCACTGCCACTGCCACACACACACACACACACCCATACTCAGAGCCATTGTCATTTTCGGCATGACAAAAAGGCAAAATTTAGTTTTTCATTTGCAGGAGTAGGGTGTATTTCGTACGTTTGTTGCACAGTGTGTGTATGTAAGCTCTTGTGCTTACAGCATAGCACACACAAAGTGTAGTAGATACTCATGCTAACGCCATTTAATACATCCGCTGTTCGCTTTCCGCACCGCATAAAATCAACATTTTGCGTATTTTAATGGCACAATTACAGCGCCAGAGCGCATTTAAGGAATGGATTTATAAGCCCGAAACGCAAATGCTGCAATATAATGGCTCAAAATTACAATAGACACAGGCGCACTCACAGACACACACACACAAACGCATGCATCGTCAGCGTTTCTTTTCTTCTAACCGAAACACAAAAGCCACTATCAAGACAGATGCGAGACTATATCAGAAAGCAAAAAAAAAAATTAAAAAAAAAACAAACAAAAAACAACAAAAAAGTTCAATTCTCATATTTGCTTGTAATGCGAAGCTATTGTTGGAAAGTTTTTCTGTTCTTGTTGTTGTTGCCATTATCGTTGTAGTGTGCGTATAAGTAGTTGGCTGTTTTTGGTTCCTGAATGGCTCCATTTTAAACAGATTTTGTCATTGTTTTACCTTCAATTCTTCGTTTTTTTTTCTAGTAAGTACCTAATATTTAGCTTGGGTCTATAAATTACTGAAATTTGCTGTTGTTAGTTGGTGTGGCTGCTGTTGATGATTGTATTGTTCTCATTAGTTTCATATTTGTTCGCTGGTGTTATAAGCTTTTTGTAAAGAATTTTATTTGCAGCAGTAAG
Organism: Heteromyza rotundicornis; assembly: GCA_951394025.1. NCBI lineage: Eukaryota > Metazoa > Arthropoda > Insecta > Diptera > Heleomyzidae > Heteromyza > Heteromyza rotundicornis. The sequence goes on from OX596012.1 coordinate 12,904,293, forward strand.
GACCATTGGTTAAGAAAAAAAAACGGAAGTTGGCAGTTAGAATTTTCAGGATAATTTGTAAATATTTTTTTCTATTATGAAGAAAATTTTTAAAGTACCATGAACTGATACGAATTCCATACAGTCTCTATTTCCTGTATGAAGTATTGCTTTTGAACGGCCACATTCTTGATTTTTCAGTTGTGAATTCATTGTCGGCTAACAAATTCGACATGAACAAATTAAACCCACAATGAGCCCCTTAACGACATCGCTTGTCCTCCACTTTGGACTCCCTTTGAGCCCTTTTTGCACCCAACATTAACTGCCACACGCATATTATGAACTACCACCCCTTTTTCAAAATCAAAAACCCTGATCGAGAATTTCTAAATATGCTTCCCCAGAATATATATGCACGCAGAGAAAAAATGTGGATGTCAGAGTCATATTTCAATGGAATCCTGCTATGATTAAATCATCTTCAAAATAGTTAAACTTTCTCATTCAAACCGATCATTATATGATTGTCAATATCATTATTGTATATCCAATCATATTATAATATTACCAGTATCATATTGCGATCTCTGAAACCATTCGCTTTGTCACCCCAACCATCAATGATCGCTACAATCATAATACAATTATAGCAAAAAAAGGTATGATCTCTGCCATCATGCTCCAATCATATTTTTTCTCTGCGTGTGTCGAATTGCAACCTCCTAAGTTCACTGCATGAGAGCCTACATTCCGCAGTCCACCTTTTACTAACAAGCTAAAATTTCAAAATGCCACGAATCCCTTGCTATGGTCTCACTGAAATATATGTGCAATTGCAGCTTCCTAGATCCGCATGTGGAGGGCACGATATAGTGTGCTTTCCTACTCATTTCTTAACCTGACATGTCCCCTTTACGGAAATCAAAAATTCCACTCGAGAGTCACAAGTCATGGGTGCGTATACATGATGCGTATACATGAAATTAAAGCTCTCTAAGTCCACTTCTGGTAGTTGAGCTCTGACACCCGGACAGACAAACAATGGGATTTTATATAATTTGATTGTGAGAAAATGCATCAAATGATTGTCTAACATTTTATCCATGCATTCAGTTGAGATGCCTACGGCTATTTTCCCCAGGGATTTAAGTATGTGTTCTGGTTTTGTTATGTCAACCTACGGTGTCCTGTTAAAATACCTCTTATGATTCTTACATTCTTTTTCAATAAATTCTTATATTCTTCTAATGATGTTGGTGGATAGTTTCTCATAGCTACAGTTTTACATACACACTCCAATCTCTTAATGAATTTTGTTTAATTAATTGATAAGCTTTTGCTGATTTGTTTTACCTGCAGAAGTCATCGCTCCATATGCGATCGTCGGTCGTACGTTCACAGTTACATCCATTGTGGGTATTTTTTGGTGTACAGCCTCAGCTTTTTCCAATGAGTCGCCATTAACATGGTAAGGTCAAAGTTACGCACAGAGATGACCTTCTATTAGTGATGCTCCTTTCGAATGCAGTCACTGCACCCTGACTGTAAAATAACCAGGACAACCTGGCTGGGGAGGTTTTGATTGTCAGTCTAGACCCGTAGTGATTTCTAATACTAGGGTCACCTACATAGCACAGGATGTAACTCCTCTTGAGAAATATTGAATAAAATAGTGGGTTGGGAATGAAATTTTCAAAAAATATTGAAAAATTATCGATAACATATCGATAAAATATCGAATAATTATCGATAAAATATCGAAAAATTATTGATAAAATATCAAAAAATTATCGATAAAATATCGAAAAATTATCGATAAAGTATTAAAAAACTATCGATAAAATATCGAAAAATTACCGATAAAATATCGAAAAATTATCGATAAATTTTAAAAAATTATCAATTAACATCGAATAACTATCGAATAACTATCGAAAAATGCTCGATAAAATTACCCAAAAATGTTAGAAGAAGGCTTCGTACTCGCATATTCAGGGTATTTTAGCTTCGGTCAGACCAACCCGCTTCGTGAAATTTTACAGAAATTTCCCATTTTCAATATAATTTCAAGGGAAAATTAATTCACATTACCAACCATCACACAGACAAACCGACCGCAACCGACCATTAAAAGTGCGAAAAAGAGAATTAATTTTCACGCTCATTAGCGGCAATTGCAGCATCATTCTGCATTATGCAAATCTCGCGAGCATAATTTGAAATATTTTTCACAAAAATATGTATGCCCGAAAAGCGACCTTCGCTGCCGAGTCATAAATTAAGTACAATTGAAGCGGATGCGGGCATACATATGTCTGAAATTCATTCAAATGGAAAATTGCGGCGCACGTAAAGGTCAGACAGCGTAAATTAAATGATTAACAGACATTTACACCGGCCATTTGGCGCACTCGTAACGCTACAAAGGGCCCCATCATTGCCTTCATAACTTTCATTTTAACGAGAGAGCACTTTGGCATGATTTCGCGCTAGCCGAACAGCGACAAACGGAAACGGAAGTTGCGTTTGCGGTTTATTATTTAATTTTTCCTTCTCTCTGTTTTTTTTTTTTGTATTTTATTTTTTGTTGTACTTTGTTTGCGGTGAGTGTGCAAATATTTTCGAAAGCATTAAACATACATTGAACGGTACAGCCGCAACAGCATCGACTCGAGTCGAATCGAATCGCCTCCCATGCAAATATTTACACGAAGAAATTAATGTGAGGCTCTACGAGTTTGACTTTTGGGTATGCCACGCGCGCGCTTTCTGCCTTTAACACCAACCCACTGGTGGTGGGGGGAGCTCCTTCGATGTTTTGGCCGCTAACAGCTCATCGTTATTTTTTATTAAAACGGCCATTAAGTAAGCAAAACGAAAAAGAGAAAATGAGAAAAATATTAAACCGAAAAAAAGGTTCTCTGCAGTACTTGGGTGGCCCGAAAATGTGCTTATGAGCGGCATTTTACGCGTAATTGTGTTGTTGGTGTGGTCGATAGGGAAATTTTTTAAGTTTAAGTTGGCCTCAAGAAATGCCTTGTCATTAAATTTTACGTTTGAATTAACTTTTCAATAATGAAAGCAAAAAAAAATTATTAAGAATTTTGCATTGAATGAATTTACTGGAAATTGGTTCTTTACTTCAAATAAAATATAATCGATTGATTTCACTGAGATAGAGGGAGAAAAAACCCTTCAAAGCAGTTAATTAAATTCCTATTGCACAACAACTCAAACAGCGGCTTCCTGGAAAATCCTTTAGGATCAAATTCTTCGAAATACTTTCCCCTTCAAAAAGCTCTTTACCCACCCTTTATATGATCACACAAACAAATTCAATTACAAAAAATTCCCAATCATTTCACTTACCAAAAAAGAGAGAGAGGGGGAGGCTAAAAAAACCAGAACCTGTTGCTCCCATTAATTCCAAATTAATCAAAACCGTCGGAAAGAAATTACCAGAATGAATTTCGAAAAATATTTAAGTGATTTAATTAACTTGAATGCTTGCAAACGAAATGCACACGGCCATCATCATTCATCAACGTCAAATGCCATACACATACAAATGCCATGAGAATACAAAAATAACCCAAAACATAGAAAACATCACAAAAGTGATGGTGGCGACCGAAAGTCATTTCGGAAATTTCATTTCAACTGCAGAACTTAACTATGCTCGTGTATAGAATGTTGCTGGGGCGAACTAGAGCACCACAGAGTATCACGAAAATACAATACGTCAGCAGAAGTCAAAAGTGAATTACCAACAAACAAAAAAGCAATAAAATTATTTCAGAAAACATACTAAAAAAAAGTTTATAAAAAAAATAAGTCCAATTGATGCACACTTGCTCAAACAGGAAGGACAAAAGTGATAGAGCGAAAAAAGAAGATGGGGCACCAACAAAAAAAAGCGCATAAAACAATATGAAATTAAGTAGACACAAGCAGACAAGCAGACAAGCACTGTGAAAAAGACAAGCATAAATGCTAGTTGGACTGACGGACCGTATGCAAGCACACAGTAGACGTTACCTTGGAAAATGATGCTCATGTGTTTATGTATGTACAAGTCTTTATGTTTTAAAAAGGACAACAAAACTCACAACTCACCCCTAAAATCCTCAAATTTTTTTATATTTTTTTTATTTTTTTTTTTATAATTATTTGGCCCCAATTAATGAAAGAATTAGCGTATTCAGTGTGAAATTGGTTAGCAAGGCGTATGAGTGATTATTTTTTCCTTAATAAAATTATATGAATGCATTGGAGAATCCTTAAGATATTTGTTTTTTTTTTAACAAATTGTAATTCAAATTAAAAAATGAAGTAGTTAAAGTGACTAAAATTTTGATCTGATTCCAAAAAATAGGAAATTTTACCAAAAAAAAAAAAATAATAAATCAACACACAGTTTTTCTTGAAGATAATGCAAATGAGATCGACAGAGTTTACTTCTTTGTTTTAACACATTTTGAAGACAGCACCGAATTACTGCCATTATTCAATATTGAGCACCTTACTTTTTACTACAATTGTACCAATAATTAGGGAATTCACAAGGGTCTCATATCGGTCGTATTGTTGTATTGTCGTGAAAAAATACGATAGTTGTGAAAATGTTGTTGCTGTTTTCCATACAAAAAAAAAATACGATAATACAACTTTGCAACCTGTGTTTCTATGACTCTCGTATTGATTCTTCTTCTTATTTGAAAAGTAATTGGAGGAAATTGTTAAAATTTCTTTTAGGGACTATTTTTAATGCATAAAACGAGCACGACTTGCCTAAAATATTGCAACAAAGAACGTGGAGACCTCCAAAACTCTTGCGACCATAAAATTTGGCCAGATGGCCACTTGCACCTACGGGCAGTCGAATGCCGGGCCCAGGGGTTTCCGGAAGCATTTTGAATGCATTAAACGGGCGCTACTTGTTGAAAATATTGAATCAAAGCACAGGTGAACCGCAATATTTCTTCCGATCCTTGATTTGGGCAGCATCAGCACCTCCGCGAATGGTGGCACGCATCCCGTGGCGAACGAATTTAGGTTAGGTTGAACATTTGCAATATAATTTTTTCGCTCTCTTTTTCTCTCCCTCTCTGAAATGACAGTACTAGATTTTTTATGCAATGGGTGTGCTCACAACAATTGTATTTTTTCAAACACGATGATACGACAATACGACAATACGAGGCCCTTGTGAATTCCCTAAATGTTTCCCACATTAACCCATTGTCATTATTTGGCACTACGACCATAGAAGAATCTTTACCGAACTTATGCAATCTCTCATAGAAACGAGTTCTTTTCGGAAATTCACAGATGTGAAATCGCTTATGGGAGTCATAGGAGCCCTACAGTTAAGTGTCGGTTCTGAGCGGCAAGAGAAGTTTCTTCACGGCAAATAATACTCTCGTACGTTTGCCATTACTACACAAGAGGTGGCGTCGTGAAGGGAAAAACATTTTTGTGCTGTTTTTTTTTGCTTTTGCTGGAGTTGAACACGCCACAATCGGAAATTGACCACCAGTGATTTAAGCAAAGTTAAATAAAAAACGCGTTTGCATTTATAAAGACAACAAACGGCTTTCATAATCACTCACATTATCTTAGGAGGATTCAGGGAAATGACCACATTAGGCGTACTGTGACAGATATTTTAATAGATCATCTCTGAGTCTCGTTATCACTAGAAAAGCGGAGACATTCTTGAGTGAGCTATCAGCGATGTCACACGGTTCCAAGTAAGCTCCCCCTTCCCCCTAATTAACGAAATCGGTTCCTAATTAGACCCTCACAGCAATTATCATATACATTATCACTTGCCTATGATAATTGCATCAAGAACTGGGACAAGATCCATCGAGGGTTATTACTAAATTTTTTTTTAATTCCTTCTTTCACTCGAATTTTTTTGTCCTTATTCATTTGATATATATTCGGCACTACATGGCGTATGAGTAACATAATTTAATAAATAAAAAAATATTTAATTTAATAAAACAGAACAGGTAAGTATTTCCATATAAAAAAAAAATACACAATAGCAAAAAAAAATAAAAATTAAAATTTTCCAATTATAAATTTCCAGACAGTATTTACTAAAAAAAAGTATTTATAAAAATTTCACTCTCTATTTTTTAGTAAATATAATTTTTATACTTACATTTTAGAAAACTTTTTTAATTTAATACAAATTAGCAAAAAAAATTAAATTTAAATTCTTTTGAGTAGATTTAACAAGTCAATCGGCTCTGATGACTTAAAATAAAATGTCTTTTAAAAAATGTTATGTCGATAATTATTTAAAAAAAAAAAAGAAAAGTCATTTGACAAGTCATTCGACAAGTGACTGGAAAAGTCATCTGACAAATACAACTTTTAATTTCGATAAAATTTAGTATTTAATGGCATGTTTTTATTTGAATTAAAAATTAGGTAATTGCCCTTGATTTGACAAGTCATCTGACCCACTCGGATAGCACAAAAATTCAAAGGAATTTCTTTGCTACTAGAACTCAAAAATTATAATTCACCCAAAACGATGGTCGCTTATTTCCAACAGTATTAATTGGATTTGAAATTTACAAGTTTTGCTTTCCAAATCCCACACAACATCCAGAAAATGTACATAAATACCAAAGCGAAAAAAATGCATCATTTCATTTCAAGCAAATAGTAAAAACTAATCGAAACTACAGAATGTTACGCGGCCACCCAGAACTTAATTACAAAATGCCAAAATATTTCATTAACATAAAAATTCCAAACGCTATGCTTTTCGCCTGCAAAATGCCAGCATACAAAGTTGTCTGCGCTCACATACCAAAAGTAATAGAAATAAAGCGAAACTTCTGCTAGGAGTTGTACACTAATAGCAACAGTAATGGTAACACCAGCAAAGCAACAACTACTAAAAGAGTCACTACCAAAAATAAACACCACAGAAAATGTATAGTAAAAATACAAAACAAAAAACAACTGTGAAAATTAAAATGAAAAATCAAAACTTTGTAGAAATATTTTGGCAAAAAATAAAATTTCAAATAAAAATGCGCAGAATTTCTCACGCTCAACAAAACTTCGAAATACACAATGGCTTCAAAAATTGTTTCTCTTCTCCCCGAAAATAATTTCCTAAAGAATTTCATAGAACAGCTGCGAAGCAAAACAAAAAAGTACAAAACGAAGTAAAGGGAAGTAAAAGTAGTAAAAGTAGCAAAAGCACCACCAAAAAGCATCACCAAAAGCAACAAGAAGAAATCCTGTGCTCTGCCACACTATGCAATTGTGAGTTTCCGCTTCCTGCCGGACAATTGATGGAACGCGTCGCGCTTAACGTGATGCACTGAAGTTGGCTGAACTGTTGAACTTTTTTTTGGCACACAAAACATTTCGCAAAAGTTGCTCTTGTATTCCTGCTCTTCCTCGGTCCCAACTTGGTATAGTTTACTTTCCTTTTGGTTTATAGCGGATGCCAGTTGATTCTGTCATGAAATAAAACTTGAACATTTTTAATTTTGTCTGCGTTTTGGTTTATTAACTCACGAAGGTTGGAAAGTGTGTCTGTGTGTGTGTACGTCTCAAAGACCTTTGAAATAGTTTTAGTTTGAATTTTAAATGATTTTTTTTTTATGAGAAGACCAATTTTATAGTCCACAATGAAGAAGTTTTTCGGTTTGGGTAAAAAAAACGTTACTCAGTTTGGAGAAACAACAATATTGAAAAGGCTCACCCAACTCATGGTTTGGAAAAGAGTACCCAGTGGTGAGATGACACCACTACTATATCACAAATATTCAAAAGGTTTCAATTGTTCTGTTATCGTAGTTGACTCAATAACCACAGAGTTGATTCTACTGCCTTTGGAACATTTGTTAGGTAATTTTTGCTAACATTGCATAAACCTTTTCATCTCGTCAGAGATCTGTGTTGAGACTATTATTAGGTTAGGTAAGATTATTGTGGCGGCGATATGCCTCACATAGACCAATGTGGTTTATAGTCTTATCACGAACGATTTAATTGAGAATTGTTACCTTACTTAAGGAGTAAAGAAAAGTGTATTCTGAGTCTTCTTCTAGCTAGAGCCGGACAAAAACAGTTAGAGCATTTCCTAGTCATTATTTCACATAAGCCCCATCCTAAAGTCATGATGACCAATGAGGAAGTGTCCAGCTACAACTCCTATTGTCAGTCTCCATTATTCCTCCCACTTAAGAGATAGAGATGACTATCAGCGCTGAATGAAAATTTCTGAAATTATTGAATCAGTTCAGTAGTCCCCCAGACGGTAGAAGAATAGGTTCAATTATAAGTACATTACGGTAATTGTGTTAATTTATGTAAGACAATAGTTAACTACACTGTGCTAGTTTAATTAGAACAGCCTGCACTCCGACTGGGTAAAGCAAATTCAAGTACTCTGATTTTAATGGCATTGTCCGTTTTTCTAGGTTAGGTCATCTTGTCTTTTAACTGCATATTGAAAAAATTAATCAATTCCTTCCGAATACCAAAAAAAATTTCAATGTTCGAATTTTTTTCGAAAATTTTCGAATTTCCGTTAGAACATTTTCGAATTTTTTTAAAGAGCTTTCGATTGTTTTTCCAAATTTTATTTATATATTTTTAACAAAATTTTTAGACAAAATATGTTTTTAAAAATTCAAAATTTAAAAAAAAATTCGAAGATTGAAAATGTCCGTCTTGTCTTTGGCTATTGAAAAATAAAGATTAAAAATTTATCAACACCTTCCGAGGACGCAATAATCCAAAAAATCATAAAAATTTCAATGTTAGAATATTTTTGAAAATTTTCGAATTTTCCTTAAAACATTTTCGAATTTTTTTAAAAGAATTTTCGATTGTTTTTCTAAATTTTATATATATATTTTTAACAAATTTTTAAAACAAAATATTTTTTTTTTAAATTCAAAAATTTAAAAAAAATTTGAAATTAAAAATTTTTTTTTTCCAAAAATTATACCTTGCGAGATATTTAAACATCTGAAATTGAAGTTAACACATCAGTTCTCTTGTTATTCGTTTGGTGGTATTACAGAAGCCTCCTAAGTGCATCCTAGGACTTTTTATTGGACAGGAGAAATTACAGCAGTCACCAAGTACATCTTAGGACTTTTTAATAAATGTTTTTTCCTTCAATGGAACTAAAATATGGGAATAAATTGAAATTGTCTCCTGAACATTTTTTTTTCGGTCCCTAGTTAAGATTTTTGATGTTATTTGAAATTACTGGTATGGCAATTTTTTGTATCTTTGGTTTTCTTGAATATAAGAGCCAACTGATGATCTTAAAATATTTTAATTTTATCCTTTTTAATTCCAATTTAACATTAACTCATTTAAACTAACAATAAAAGTGTCCTCTTTCAACTAGAAGAAAGAAAGAAAAAGCCGAATGACAAATGAAGAACAACCGCAGTTATTCGCTCTCCCATCACACACCAGAGTTGCAATTCAAACTCAAACGATGCAGAAAAATTGCAAGCATAAAACTTTTATTTCAAGACGTTACCGGAAACGATGTCAGCGGATATAGTTGAAAGTTACTCACTCAAAGTGCACACAAACACACAAACACAGGCAACGACAACGGTCACAGTGGCTATAGTTTTGTACACCAACTTGCCAAGCAACTTCACTCAAGTTGCATTTTGCAAATTTCTACAATTCCTCTTCACTCAACTGAAAGCAGGAGAAGTGCATTTCGCTCTGTCTCCTCGTGTGTTCACCCACTTTATTAAAAAGTAAAACAAAAATGGAAAAGTTTTTTTTTTTCTTCGCGAATGTAATGCACACGAAAAGACATTTAAATACGCGCGCATACAAACCGTTTTTTTTCTTCTCATTCTTAAAACATTCTCAAAACTTAATTCAAAATCGCTGTTTGTTGGCTTTGCTACTATATTACAATTTTCATACCACACTTTCTTGAGACTAGCCATGGAATCTTCAAATTTTTTTCTTGCAAATTTAAGCAATTTTTTTCTTCTTCTTCCTCCCCCACATTGTTAAGCGAATGTTAAGGAATTCGGTTGGATTTGCCTTGCACTCAATTTGCATTCCTCTGGTATTTTTTTGTGTTCCTCAACTAACATTTTTTTAATTTTCCTTCTTTTTATTTGATTCTATTTTTTTCTCTGTAATTGTTCTTATGCTTGCGAGCGGAATGTCATTTCGTTTTGGTATTACGTTTGCTTTGCTATGTATTTTCGCTGAGGGTAAAAAATATTTCTACAAGAATTTCCATTTTCAATTTTGTTAATGATACTCTTCACCCTGCTCGCGCGTTTTATTCTTCGTTTCGTTTTTTTTGTTTCAATGAAACTTTTCTAGGTTTAAATTAGGTAATTAGCTTCCGCTGCTATTTCTGTTAAGCTAATTTTTGCCAACGTGCTTCATTACGTTTTGTAATGTTGTAACGTTTCCTTTTCGCATATTTCTGCGTAACTTGATTGTAGTTGAAGGTACTTTATGGGGTGACATATCTGAAAAAAACGAAAGAGTTTTTAGTTAGATTGCATAAACTTAGTTATTCTTGGAAGAGAAAAGATTTTTAAAAATTGTACCTTGTTTCTTAGAAATTATTTTACAGTTCAAAACTTTAATATTTTTTAACTTTAATATTTTATAGTCTGAAAGTAAATATCCAATAGCTTTCCACTACTTTTCCAAGGTATTTCTTTTTTGTTGGATTTTATTCGAGGAAATACACTTATGTATGTACTACGGGAGAGATTCGACAAAAGTTAGCCCTTTTTAATTTTTCATTTCTTGAATTTTTTTTTTTGCTCTCCCTCGAACGTGGAAAAATTCCAGAGAGTCCAATCTAAAATCCTGAGACAAATTGCCAGAGCCCCTTGGTTTATAAGAAATGCAAACATCCACAACGATTTGAATATTCCTGCAGTAAAAGACGAAATTCCGAAACTTACCTCGAAGTACAAGCAGAAGCTTAGGTTTCATCCAAACATTCTAGCTAGAAATTTACTGAGACCTCTGAAGCCCTCACGTCTTAAACGAAGCTAATATATTCCCAATATATTAGATACGATAACTCCACATTGCCTAAATCAATGGATATAGGGCAATTTACACATCTCACAGCATAGTTTAAGCTGAATTTTAAATTTAGTTGAATTTATGAATTTTTGAATAACCATTGTTAGACCTAAGTTAATATTATGTGATTCAAATTAATAAAACTACATGGAAAAAAAAATCACGATTGTGGTAGAAAGGTCACGTATGTACTTAGGGAAGAAACTTCATCGATATATGCACAAACTGCCCATCAGACAATGGCAGCGATGCACCGCACTCTCTCATACACCGCATGCATACTTAGTTTTTCTATGTCTAACTCACAACAAAATACCTTTAAAAAAATCAACGTAACCACCTTGAATCAAAACATAAACCCTGTTGCGGTGTTAGACTCTATCCCTAACTCATATACGCTGAGTATATGTTATTCTTCATTGAATCAAAGTGGTGTGTGCGCAAAATAAATATGCGTGTGTCCCTGTGGAGATCACACAGCGAAATATTTTGTTGTTGGTTTCCCATTGATTTAATAAAATCAAGTGACGCGAACCTGTTTTAATCGCATCGCATCTCATAAGAGACTAAAATTTTTCTCGTACGTGTAATTTTACTATCGTTGTGCATCGGCAAGACCGGTTCATACAAAATCATGTGATGTAGCACGACTCAAATATTTGACACCTGAGTATGTGAGAGAACCATACGCTGATTGACTCCTTGGTTGAAGTTATTTTCAATACTTATCGCTTAGCTTGCGGTGTCGGTCGGTATACATATGCACTCCTTTGTTTAATGGGTATATCTCAATATAGAAAAACGCGATGCAGTTCTCTGCTGACCAAAGTATCAATTTCAAAGAGTTGATTTTTTAAAAAAGGTGGTCGGCATATGCGCCTACTCTTTTTACTCATATCTCTTTTACTCCCATTTTTTCCCGGTATGGAGCATCAAGACCCACCACTTTTCTTATTCATGGCACTATTTTCATTCTTAATCTAAAGTCGGTCCACCAGTGCCGGAGTTATGGCATTCCGAATTTATAGTTTTATTTTTTGTGGGCGAGGCAGTGGGCTTTACCAGAGCACAACACACAAATCTCTGTTAAATAAGTCTATCACCATTCACCTCGATGTTAGACCTCTTCTTTTAAAAGCCGAAGATATCTAACATCGAGGAGTTTGGAACCCCCTAATGATATCGAAACCTTAAAGCACAATCATCCTGTATTCATTTCCATGAAAATCGAGTTTTTGTCATTTTTGGATTCCCGAGAAGAAGCTGCGTCAGATAGGCTATGGTGATTTGTGGGAATCGTGATGAAAGTAATTGAAAAATGAGGAAATAAAAACCCATTTCCATACAAAGCACAACAAATTTCAAAACTTGTTTTTCATTTTCCAGAGTTTTGAAACAATGGACATAGTATGGTTGCGCTTTATGGTATCGATATACTCTTTTTTACTCATGCTGAACTGGCACTTAGGTTGGGCCACCATTTTTCTTTCTTTGGAAGTATGTATTGAAATGTTATTCATATTATTATTTATGTGTCGGATTAACCTTGGTTTCCTCATTTTTTTCTTATATATAAAAAAAAAAATACAGTTTATTGATTAAAAACTATAAATTTGGCAATTAAATTTTTTTTTTTTTTTTTTTTCAAAATTTGTTGTTAAAAAAGTTGGTACAACAACAAGCATTAAGCCCAGTTTCGGCCGAGTGTACAACAAAAAAAATAAAAGAAAAAATATTTTTTGTTAATAAATTTACTTTGTTGCAAAAAATTTCAATGTGCTTGAAATTGGTTTGGTATTTAAGTACATAACAGGATTTTGAAGGGATTAAATATTTAAAAATATTTAAAATTTAATAATGATTATGATTAATAAAATTTTCGGCGAATTGGTAGCGATGTCTTTAAAAAAGAAGTATCTTTACTAGCATAGTTTAAAAAATTGGTATAGAAAACATTCCCTGATTGATGGTAATTTAACAGCAGCTTTCCTTTGAAGTGAAAGCTGCATTATCAAGTATAAAAGTATATGAATGCAGTGTAATCGAAGTTGAGTTGAGAACTTTGAGAGTAACTAGTTAATAGAATTTTATCTTATCACAATTTTAATTTTGGCACATTGAATGGTTTTATTTTATTTTATTTAACTGAAAAAATTAAAGATGTAGAAAAATGTTTTTAATAAAAAATAATTTTAATTTAAAAAAATGGTTTTGTTTTTTAGTTTTCACTTAATTAATTTTTAATTGAATTTTACTAACTTTCACTGCTTTTTACAAAAAAAAAAATAATGCACTTAATACTATTGTTTTGCCTCAGCACAGTATAATAACATTAACTACTAATTTTTAATTTAACAAAAATTGTCAACATTTCTGTTTAATTTTTCAATGTTTATTGTAGGAAAAATGTACACCACGTTTTTCCAAAAACACCAAAAAAGACCAAAAAAATACGCTTTGACCACCCACCACGAATAAACTTAAAACACCCACCGACATTGACCACCACAATTACTTATATGTACAAGTATATTTTTAAATATTTAAAAAAAAAAAAATAATTTAAAAGAAAATTTTAATAAAAAAAAAAACATTTAACACTTTTAAGCCACTTGTATTCACACACATGATTTATGATGAGTGTTTTCTTGTTTTCCTCTTTTCTCTCTTTTTCATTTCCCACCACAACCACCAACAAAAAAAATTCTAAAAAATAATTAATAAAAACCACCAAACAAACCCACCAAAATTAAATGCCCCCCCCCCCAACACCTGCAGGGCGTGCCAGTGCTGCGTACATTTGGCACTCATCATGGGGCGTAGCGGGAGCTTGTACCGCTGCCGATGGCGATCAACGGCACAACAACAACATCATCATCGACAACGGCCACAGCAACATCCTCTTCAGCCACAACCATCACAACACCGACAAGCACGCCACCATTGCCGCCATTGCCCAACTCCTTCATTGCCATTAAATGTGCCAAAAATGAGTCGCAACAGCTGCAAGCGCCACAACCACCGCCCAGCAGTTTCAAAGGCGGCAGCAACAACAACACAAACAAGAAATCACAACAACAACAACCACCACCACTGCCCCTCAAAAATGGTCACTCCAATAATCAGATTGTGGCAACTCTGGGCTCCAAAAGCGATTCACACTACCAACACCTACAGCCCTACAACACCACGACCACCGCCGGCACTCACCCACACCACTTCAATTCACTCGATCACCGCGAACCCATGCACCCCGCACACCACCTACGCGCCAACACACTCGATCGGCGCAGCGACTGCGACTACAGCCAAATCAGTCCGCACTACCTGCAAACATTCGACAGTCTCGATCATTACAGTGTGGCCAACTTGCACTATCGCAGCCAGTCGAAGTCGTTGATCTACAGCCAAGGCAGCCAGGGCGGCAACAGCAGCAGCAACGACACCATGGCCACACTGTCGCTAACACAGGGCCATACAGCCGTACAGTCGCAGCAGTCGGCGTCGTCGTCACACTATCACAGCAACAGTACATTGAATCACTACCAACAGCAACAGCCAACGAAATCCTACACCGAGTCACACTATCACAGCAGCCAGAGTGGCATGCTGACGCCAGCCCATCAGCAGCAGCAACAGCAACAACATCACCAGCAACATCAACAGCCACATAACAACAACAACAAACAACACCACAGTCTCAAACATAGTAAAAATAATAAAGCGCACAAAATCAAGGCGAATGCTCACCAACATCATCATCAGCAGCCACAACAACAACAATCACAACAGCCCCAACAACAGCAACATGTTACCAAAACGAAAACTGGCAAAGATGACAAAAAGAGTAGCTCCAAGAGCGCCTCCAAGCATCAACAGCCACAACAACAGCAACACAATCGCAAGCTTACCAACAACACAGCCAACCATTCGAATCACACCAACAATTCCATTACACCAACAACAAGTCACTACTCCTCCCACACCTCATCCAGTGATAGTATGCAATTCGATAATAACTATTATTAGCGTACATGAATGGCTAGCAATATTTACGCACAGTGGGTCATTCAAGCATTTAACATTCAAACATTTGTATTACAAAAAAAAAGTAAAACCCTGAAGAGTAGACTTTTCTAGATTTGATGAAATTATAAAAAAAAAATAATTATAAAATTCAGTCAAAGCTAATGGAAAGATTTCTTTGCTCCTCTTCGTTGGTGTTAAATGTTTTGCACACCCACGCACACATACATTTACACAGAAAATACTTATTACCAACGTTAATTGTCACTTAAGTCTATGTAATAAAGAAAAATCAAAAATCAAAAAATACAAAATAAAAAATTAAAAATAAAAATAATTAATTAAATTAAAATAAAATTAATTAAAATGAATAACAAAATATAATTATAGTCTATTTAACATAAATGTAGTAAAAAAAAACTCATGAAATAAATCGTCTAAGGCTTACAAGTTATAACAGAAATTTCCATGTGTTTCGTTGACTTTGTTTTCATTTGAAATGTTTTTGTTCAGTGTTCAGTGTTACTTCACTTGTGGCAACTTCTTATTTTTTTGTTGTGTAACAAATTGGTTGTTGTAAGTACTGGGCATATATCCCTGGAAATAAACGCACACTATCACCAAAAAAACACTCACACATCTACACATACACAGCCTTGCAAGCTTACACAAATAGTCGTATACCTTTATTAGCTAAGTCACAAAACCTTCACACTCACTTATATTTTTTGTGTATTCCTTTGTATTACATTTTTTTTTTACTTTTTATAAGTTTTTTTTTTTTGGTTATAGGGAAATGTTTATAAAAATTTCAAAAACGGAAATGGTTAGACATATCGGATGACCTGACAATAAGAATTAGGGTGGCTCGATTTCTTAAAGTAGTGTGGCTCTGCCTTTATTCCAATTTATTCATGCTAAGCAATTTTCCTAAGTGATCAAAAAAAACCTTTGTGAGATCTTTTACTTTTCGTATAATTTAAGAAACATATTTTTTTCCGCACTACAAATTTCGTAATTACAAAAAAATTTATTAAAAAAATTTTTTTTATTTTTTTTTTTAGTAAAATTTAAAAAAAAAATACTTATTTTGTTTTATTATTTTTTAATATCAGTTTTTACTAATTAATTACACTATGCAACACCAAATTATGATTGCCGATCTGATAACAAGTTCTGAAAGGCCCAGGTTTTTCTTCTTTTTTTTATGATCACAATTCAAAGGTTGTAGCTTGGTAGTGCGTAAGGTGGTTTTTGGGTAATTTTTAATGAAAATATACCGTTATAATAGTTATAAAAATCAGAGGCATATTTTTGCATACTACATATTTTTGGTAGTATCCGACCGAAGGTGGTTTTTTCGGCCGAACTTCAGCATTCGGCCAAAACCGAAACTTTTTTTGATACTAAACAAGATGGCGTCCACAGTAATGCTCTATCTCGCCTAGTTTAAATGGATTTGCCAAAATTTCTTTAACTTTACACACTCCAAAAAGTAGACCTATTTTTTCTTAAGGGATTTTGGATGCTGAACTAGATGGTGTCCAAAGAAGGTGGATGTTAAACTACAACGCGAAATTGGCAACAATGGTGCATAGATTTGAAAAAATTGAATTGTTTACTAAGTTCTGTAGTAAATTTTTCTTCGCAAATCTTGTGAGCTATTATTGATTTAAAAAAAAAAATTGTTTACCTTTTACATATTTTTGACATTCGGCTTGGCCGAAATCGAATTTGGGCCGAATGTGAAATTTTCGAAGCCGAAGCCAAATACTCGGTCGGACACTAATTTCAGGTACACCCAAATTGTTCAAAAGTAGCGTACACACAAAATTTTTCCCATAAAAAACCCGATTTTTAGAGATTTAAAAGAACTGGACAAGAACGAGACGAAATATTTGGGGAATTATTACACCGTCCGTATTTGAATTAAAAACCACTATATACATAATATGCTAGTGGAGCTCAGAACAAAACAATCGCTCGTATGCCAATATATTTTTTTCGCTACAAAAAAATGTTTCCCTTTGATTAAAGTCCAGTTTAATTAAAGAGTTAGTAAAAGAGTTACTTATAAGACTTAAATTCTAGGAAGCCCCTTTTCTTACCAAAAAAAAATATATATTGACACTGACTGCGTATGAGTAATAAAATTAAAAACAACTGATTAAATTAAAATTGGTTAAAGCCGACTTATATATAGCCTTCACCTACTGACGGCTCCATATTGAATCGGCCATCTTGAATTTCTAAAATTTTCGACATTAAATTCGAAATCAGCGACCCCCATTTTTGGAACTATTTCAGTGGAATTTTACATATTTTACAAAACATGATTTTCACTTATATTAGAAGTACCTCGAACATAAAAAATGTGTTCTCAAGAGCCTCGGACAATGACGAAAATCCGTTTCTAAATTGAATTTAATATTCTTTAACATTTTTAAATTTCGAATGGGGTTAATCTACCCCTGCTCCTTATGAGCATTACAAACGTTGTATCACAGTTAATATCCTCTGCCACAGTGTGTGTGGGACTATAAAACCATAAATGAAATTCCTGCCTGGGCCTGTGAGGTAGTAACACTTTTGTTAGAACAAGGAATATTTTTCACATGTTCACTGGATTTCGCAAAAAAAAATAGTGTCCATGACGAAATATTCTGAATTTCTCAATTGCTTCTGAGGGGTTTATAAAAGTGCTTTATTCGATTTTTCTGGAAATATCTTTCCGAAGTTCTATTAGGGAGCGGTCAGTTTGTCTCAAAAGATAATAACGTTTATAGTGGGGGCTACCACAAATTTGTATGAGTTACTCCTACCTTACAGTATATTTCTTGTGATTTGTACTCAATCAAATGGTATCAGTCTCCACTACGAAGAATTTTTCAAAATACATTTAAATTAGGAAGGGTTTGTCCGAAAAATGTTGTAGTTCAGTTGAGCTTTTCCATGCCCAATAAGGCACTTCAAATAAAAATAAACCACAAAAAAACACTTCAATCAAAAATGTCCTAAGGGCCGAATAAATGCTTGAAAGGATTTTCATTTCGATTTTGGTTTTCACCTGATGGCTGCCATTTATTATATTTAAAATCAAACTGAATAAATTTCTGAAATCAAGATATCATATTTAATTGTACACACTGTGTAGTTAGTTAGTTGTGTGTCATGAATAATTATTTATTTTACAATGCAAATTGATTTCATCTTATTCAAAAGAGAGACAATATAACTACAATGTTGCCAATTAAATGTATTGCTCATATTACGGACAAAACCAAAAAAAAAGGACGACATTTCCACATTTTCATTTAATTACTTACTACGTTTTTTGTAATAACCTCTTATTGAGTTACAAAGTTAATTAACATTGAGTTTTCATGCATTTACAAAATACGGCCAACACACACCAGAGAAAAACACACAACACACACACAGGGAAAAACAGGAGAAACATGAAAAACATTTTAAAAACATAACTCAATACAACAACGCCAACTGACACTAAAAACAAAAATAAGTAGTAGGCAACAACATGCAGCATTTTACGGTGATGCAAGGAGAATATATGCAAAAAAATATAGCCACCATTTTATGTTTCAAACAAGTGGGTTTATTTACATTAACGCCATCAATACAACAAAAAAAAATAAAAGTAATACTTTAAAAAGTACAAAAAAATAAAATTTTAATATTTCACAACAAGCCACACCATTCAACAAAACTCCATACCCATTCAAGTGTCCTTGCGGTAGTCAAAGAAACCATTTTTTTATTTTCAGTTTAAAACTGAAATGCAAAAGTACATAGTTACCACCTCTCGTCACACCTTCAACACCTACCTTTTAATGTGGCTAATTGCATTTTAAAGTGAATTTAATTCAATTAAATGCATAATTAACTGTTAGTGTTAATTAATGTGAGCGAAATTTTTTAAATACATAACGTGAATGAGACTATAAAAGTGTACAACATTTTGTTTTTGTTGTTTTTTAATTTTGTTTTTACTACCGTTATTATTTTACAACTTTTATAGTAATTTTAAACTGAAAGCGATTTACGCTTCCTTTGTTTTTGGTTTAACACATTATGACACTTTTTCCGTTTTATGCAGTCAACCACATAACACTACACTGAAAAGTTGTATACAAAAAGGGACTACTTTACAATAACAACACTGAATCGCGAGAGCATAGCTAAAAAAATATTATAATAATTTCATTAATAAATAAATTGAATTAAATTGAAACAATTTTTTGACCCAAGACATTTTTGTCACAGTTTGACGTTGCTATTGGTGGTGTTGCTGTAATATAATTTTTTCATGAATTTTTTCAAAGTTTTTTCTGTAAATTTCATTTAAAGTTATGAATGTATTATCAGAGAACATAGGAGTGTGGAGAAGGACCACTTGGTTTTAACATAGGACCGGTAAAGTTATTTGCTTTATTTTAGCAAGACAGCAGTAATGTTAAAATTTAACAGTAAATAGTGTTATGTTAAGAAAGAGTGGTCCTTCTTTAAACGTCTCTGTTCTCTGGTATCCTTTGGTTAACCGATTAAATATATGAAAAATGTCCGGGTAAAGTTAAGGTTAGTAGCTAACCGGGCTTTAGAGATGGAAAAAATGCAATAGCGTATTAACAATTCGATAGTGTACCTTCTATGTCAGAGATGGAAATACAATGTCGAACTGTTAATTTCTGTTAAAAACTGTATTTTTTCCATCTCAAGCGGGCATAGAGGAATTGGCCCCAAGAGTATGATTTGACATGTGAAACTATTAATAGGATACTAAATTTCAAATTGATAAGTGACTACAAATACAATTACAAATATTGATAGTTGTATGTAAGTAACTAATAAGTGAAAAAAAATGTATTAAATTTCGAAAAAAAAGAAGTAATCAAAAATGAAGTAATCAAAAGGGTAGACATAGATTTTAACGAAAGTATCCAATTTTGTTAATTAATATAAGGGTTAAGATAGAATGTAAACGAAATGCTACGACAAACAAAAGTAGCATATTTAGGTCTCTTTCTGTTAATTTATATTTCCTTTGAATTTGCAATGCATTTTGCAATTCAATGTAGGTACTACCATTTCACAGAGTTCATTTGAATTAAAATTGGCTAAGTAATCGATAATTTATATGTATATCGACTAAAAATTTAGCCACATTGTCGTTGGAGTTCATTGAGGTCGTGTGAATGGTGATTGATAGTCTTAGGGGATTAATCTAATTTAATTTCATCGATTATTCGATTCATCGATTTGATATCATTTCTAATTTAATCGTTATGGTTACTCGTTTAATCTATATCACAGTTAATCGATTAATGTGATTTTATCGATTTTTAGTAAATCGATTAGTATTTAATTAGTTTATAATTAAAAGTTTAATTAAAGCATTTTTTAATTAAAAATTTTAAAATGGAAATTTTGTTTGCGATTAATAATTAATAATTTTTTTATTTTAATATTATTTCTGATTAATCGATAACAAATCGATTGATTTGAGTTTCCAAAAAGGTTAGTGATTTGCCTAATCTATTAATCAAGATTGTGATTAATTCGAAAACATTTGAAATCGAAAACTTCAATTAGTAACAAAAAGTGCAATGAAAGCTTTCGAAATAATCTAAATGAAATGTGGAAAGCTTTCATTCATAACTATTTAGAGGAGGTAGATTATATACATATGCATATGTAAAGAAAAGTTTTTTCGGAGCTACCAAAAAGCTCACCAGTCAGAAATGGAAAAGTGAACATTGAGCAAGGCACAAAACTCTTTGGTCCAAAAATTGTACTGAGCTTTGAAATGCATTTTTTTAGAACTTTGGGGAAATATTTCACAACGATTTGAATCCCCGCTAAAGGCACTCCATCCACAGAAATGCTGCCTTTCGAGCTTTTACCATAATTCTTATATTTACATTTTTTATAGATTTTTTGTAACTTTTCCTTTTTTATTTACATTTTGCATATATGTTCAAATGTCAACAACAAAATCTTCAACCACACATCAACACAAACACTCAAACACACACATGAATGCGCTCAGCCATCAACCACACAAGCGACGACCACAGCTACCACAACCACGGCCAGTGTGCGCGATAACTACGGCAACGTGCTGTGGCAACAGGAAGCGGCCGAATTCGTCGAACAATATCCGCAACGCCGTCGACCCCATGCCCTGTTGCGTCAAAGTGCCTCAGCGGGGGCCTTGTATAAGAACGCCAATGCCATAACGACAATGAACAAACGCGCCAGCGGCGGTGAGCTGCTCACCACACAGCAGCGTCATCAGCGCGACTTGTTCAGCGGTGACCTGGGCATACCCGAGATCAACACTCATGTGGGCAGTGTGGTGCACACGTTCGAGACAATGGCGCTGCAGAGACGCCTGGCCGAGCAGCAGAAGCAGGCCGCAGCAGAGGAGTACCATCAACAGCAACTGCAACAGCAACTGCAACAGCAACAGCAACACAGTAAGTATCCGCACGCCTTTACAGTATGTCAAACGTCAAGTGCACGTCCACGCCCCTATGCGTGTGGCACAACCAACAGCAAATATCACCAACTCAAACGCAAATCGCACGAATCACGCCACAAACTGCTACAACTCAGCCAGCAGCAATTGCTGTCAATGAGCGAGAGTAACAGTGGCCTCAACTCCACCACGGCGGCACACCTACTAACGCTGCCGCTGAAACCGCTCACCAACAGCAGCAGCACACAAACTCTGGCCTCGCACATGGGCACTTGCACAGCCACCACGCCCATTACCAGCCCGGCCAAGCGACGCAGCACTATAAGCCTACAGCGACCTTACGAAAACAGCGACAACATTGTCGCAACTTCGTCGTCACTGGGTCCCACACTGGCAGCTCAATATCGCAGCATCGATGAGGATTATCGGAAGAATCTCTTCGGCACACTGCCGGGACGCAAGTTTGACACTGGCGATGGCAGAAGACAGGCCACCATGGGCCATGACTCGGAAACAACAATAATAGTACACAACAACAACAACAGCAACAATAGTCCGCAATCGTCCAGCTTAGGCGAAGACGAGACGATCATTGTCAATGCGGCCTTCGATGAAGTCTTTGCGGGCTACAGCGGCGTTGATGAAGATGACATCACCGACGATGATGCGGCCATTAATGCAAACACTACCAATTCCGTAATGGCGGGTGATGAAAATATGGTCAGCTTAAGCGAACTGGACGATGATGTATTCAAATCGGCCGCCACAAGTTCCAATCAAATCAACAATTTGGGCCGCCCAGGTAGTACACCCAAGAAATTAGTGCCACTGACACACAAGAAAGGGCCGCCACCACCACCGCCTCCACTGACCACATCCTCAGCAACTCCCACAGTCGCTCGACCACGTCCCATTGTACCGCTGGCCGTGCAAAAGCAGCGTTCCACCACTTTAACGAATCTATTCGAACGCCTCAAGCACCAACCGAAAACGAAGCGTCTGCCAGCGCCACTTGCCAAAACGCCATCCGACAGTCTGCTAAAGCACATTGCTCAACTTAATTTAAATGCGGAGACAAGTGGTGTTGGTGGTGGAGGCCCGTTGCACAAATATCCACCGCAACTGGATCTGCATCGGGAAGTGGTGGGCGCAGAAGCAGATGTCCGCCTACGTCATACAGACGAATCAGATTTTCTGCGCGGTTCGACGTTGAGTCAATCGTTTGTGCGTCACTTGAAGCGGCACAAATCCCAAAAACCTCCCGCACCTCTAAGGCCGCCCACAAGCGATAACAAGCCGAAGCATAGCACGGGCAAAAAACCTGTCAGTTCAACGTCAGCTGGGGCCAGTCCGTTGCGTAATGTCCTACTCTTTGCGAGACGTTCCAAATCGTCCAATGAACTTTTACTGGACGATTTGGCCGTTCAGACGCGCAAATACTATCAGGCCAATCGGTATTTCGATGTGGCCAATGCCGCAGTGGAGTATGAACGAGGCGGTGACGGTGCTAGTATGAATCGCCAACAGCAGCGATTCGCAGTGTTGAGCGATAGCGCTGAAATATAGTGAAAGCAAGAATGATAGGTTAATCAGACAGTAGGAGAGTATAATAGAATGAGATAATGTTGGAATGTTAGAAGAAAGAGTAGGTCACGAAATCATCAGAAGGTCTTTCATAAAAATATAAGAATTTGAGTAAGTAAATTGATTTCCTTAGAAGCTCTTGACTAGCTCAAAATGTATGGAGTAAAATTTTATTTAATTTTGAATTAGCCTTCCTTTAAAAACATAATATAACTTTTAAAGAGACCTTCCTTCTGTACTTCACGAGTTTCAAATAAAAGTCATAGAATCATGGAAGTATACAAACCCAACACTGGTTCAAAGCCCAGATTAGAACTTTATATTTATTTATTTTTTTTTATTCATGTATTTATATTTTGAAGTAAATAAATTATAGACTAAATAAAGCTGTGTGTTTAATCGATTCAAAGATAATTAGGAATAATCGATAAAAAAAAATTAATCAATTATTTATGAATTTCCCTATGAATCGATTTAAAAATTTTCTATAAAATTAGTTTAATTGCAAAGTTATATTACTAAAAATTAGATTAATCAATAATGGAATTTTTTTAAATTTTAATTAATTTGAATTATATAAGAACTTAAAAAGAAATTTTCCGATTAATCGATAAATTGCCTAATATTAAAAAATGAATCCAACCAATCTATGTAAAAATTAATCAATCCTTATTGATTCACAGTATTTATTTGGCTCATCCGAAGGGTGTTTTATTTAAATATTGTATAATCGATTATATGATTAATCGATTAATTTTGAAAATTGATAAACGAGGCACCTTTTTTCCTTTTTGGACCACTTTTTTTAATGTTGGCGCCATATTTTACATAAGAAATAAATGTAAAGTATTGAATTTATTTATTTATCGATTATATACTTACTACAATTTTTCTATTATCGGAAATCTATCGATTAATCACACAGCATTAGACTTAACTGAGTGTTTGCCAATTTAAATATTTTTTAGTTGAGAGACAAACCCGTGACTCGGCTTAAGGAAGAAAATTCAAGCTTCGGAACGGCACATATTTTAACTTTACATTTAAGATTCGAATTCATTTTAATCACTTAATTTTTCATTTAAAAGGCCATTTTCCATTTCATTTTTTGGAACTGATTTTAACCAAAGAGTTTTACAAACATAAATGTAAATAAACAAGTTTTATAAACATTTGCAAATGAATTAATCAATTAAGTGTCATTGTTGAACTAACGACTGAATTTTTAAAAAAAAATAATATTTTTATTATTCTAAATTATAAAAATCAACAGAAGGAACATTCCTATGAAAAATGGACTTAAAAGATAAACAAAATGAAAACGATAATGAATGGCCAGAATACCCCCCGCCGCTGAGATGACACCTTTACGACAATTTGCCATAATTTTAATTAAAACAAATTTTTTTTATATATTAAGAAATGACAACCATTTATAAAACTAATTTTTGCCTTAACCAGGGAATGAATTCATAAGGTATGTACTTATTTACATACATACATAATTCGAGAGTAATCTTATGAAGCTAATTACCTTTCGTTCAAGCCCTTAAACCTCAGAAAATTTCATTTCTTTCTATGAATAATTTAATAAACTATTTGATGCCCAAAAAAAATACTTTAAAATATTTATTTCTCAATAAATAGATTATTAATTATATTAATGTACAAAATAATATTATTAATAAAAAGTTGATTATTGCTATTAACATAAGAAAACATTTCAAATATGATAAACCAAAAAAAAAATCAAAGCCATTATTGCATGTTATAACTTATAAGAGTATGAATACAAAAAAATATGTTAATTTTATACATATTAAGGCAAATGTGTAATTGTAAAAAATATTAATAAAACTAATAAAAGGAAAAACCAAAAAATAAATAGAAGACAAAATACCAACTAATTAAATAATATAGAATTAATTGTATTGCCCATATTTCAGTGCAGTGCAGTGTTAATAAGAAAGAAAAACTATTAAATTATTAAATAAATAAATAAATAAATTAAATCGGATACTAAACATTTTTGTGCATGCATTAAAACAATTAATTGAAAAAAATAAAGCGAGTAATAACAAAATAAACCCTTCTTTTTTAATTTAAAAAAGGCCATGTACACAGTAAGTAATTTTGTGGAGATTTTAAGTCGATCACACAATGTCCATCTGTTGATGGCTTAACATATTTTCTGATTGTATATGTTTTCCAGTTGTATAAGACAACTCATTTCGAAAGTCGACAAGTTTGCGATAGTAACTATCTATGGAAAAGTTAAAATTTAACATGAGACGGCTTGGGTTCGGACTAAGGGCCATATCACAGTGCACATTCACAATAGACGTTTTTCCATAGTAAATTGGAATTTAAATGGAAGATTTTCGGCACACTGAGAAAAAAATCAAAACGAAACGTTGTCAAAACGTTCCGAACCGTTGTCAATTTCCAGCCAAAACTGGATGTTCTGATTTTGACAACAAAACGTTTAAATTTTTTTGAAACTGCCCATTAATGAATTGAAACGGAACATTGATGAATTGAGACGCAAATCTTGTTGTTTCAAGACTGAAAATTTTTGTTTTGCGACTGAAATGTTTGTGATTTCATGAATTGAAAATACAATAAAAGGTTATTGCAAAGGCCTATTTTAAGAATTAACTAAAAAAATTTGAATTTCAAATTAAATTTTAATTTATTTTTTTATTACTCCAAATTTTTTTTTTTAACAACTTAAATAAAGAAATGGTTTAAATTTTTGTTTACTTACCGAGATTTAAACTCTGGCCATTCGGATTCATAAACGCTCCCCTTAGCACGCTTGCCTACCGCTGTGTGTATTTTGCAATGCTTTAACTGCATACATATACTATGAAACTGCTTGGTTAAGATTTGAAATGGTTTCAGTTCTAAATATAACTGAAAACAGTTTTACTTTTTGGGATAGTGGGTTCGAATCTCAGTCGGAGCAATTTATTTTATGTTTCCTGTTGAGGGGTCGCTGGTCACGAATCCGGGGTTTGTTTTGCTGCGCTCACTCTAGATTTCTTGAAATCGACGTTCAGTACCTCAAAAATGCAACAAAATTAGAATCGGCAAATGCAGATCGGTTTTTTTTTTGCACAAAGATATAAAAAAAATAATAATAATAAAAAAGAATAGAAATCAAATTTAGTCTGACTGAGATTCGAACCCACGCTCCAGTAACTCATACAATCTTCAAAAAGTGAAACTGTTTCAGTTGTGTTTTAGAACGAAGCGGTGTTGAATTTTTTGTAACGATAACGGTTACAAATGCAGTTCTGATTTTTTTCCCACTGTGCACTTAAGTTGCAACTAAGCGCTGTGAAATTTTAAATTTGTGAAATTGGCACTCGCCCCTCGATTCATAGCAGTTTTTACTCATCCCGTGAACCTCCCAACCTTAAATTTAAAATTTCACCGTGATCGGTTCATCCGGCTTCTTTCTCGTATTTGTAGGCGGAACGAAATATGACCCTCAGTACAAATATCAATTAGGCTCTTAGCCAGTCTGTCATAAAATCCCCACTGGAAAAAAGTAACTGTAAATGAGTCACCCTTTACATTGTTATGCACATATTGAATTGATCTTTTTAACATTTAATAACTTATATCAAAAGTGTCGATAGGATATAATGATTTTATAAAACTATTCACTGGACGTATAAGCATCTTCAGCGTTTTTCCGGGCATACATCCAAGTTCATACGAACACAAACCGCCTTGATATGGTGCAAATATTTGACTACCACTCTGGTAGCTGTCTTGCCAGCCTGCTCTTCCTTTGAACCCATATCGATCAGAGGAATAAAATATTTGGCCTTTTTCGAATAGTAATCCGGGAGGTTTACTATCGGCACTTTCTTCGCCCAGGTCAACCACTCGAAAATTATTGGACTCATCTCCAATCCGGAAAATTGGGTAACCACCGGTTACCGTTTTATTTTCGAAATCCTTCAATAGAATAAGAACTTCGTGCTTTCTAGAATTCGTCAAGGCAAATAATTTGTCTAAGCCCAGAAAGTATTCAGCATGCATATTGCCAAAGCCTCTTTTATAGTCGCGCCCTGTACGATTGTGGAAATCAACGCTACCATCGAAACGGTTTAGAATCACTGTCCAGCCGCCATCGTTAGTACTCAGATCGCAAAGAACATCGAAGGGGTTGCTCTCACTGTCAAGTTGTATGCGTTGAATGCCGCTCTTCGGCGACATGGCGCAGTTGAATATGTTTCTATGAAATAATCAAATTTTAATGTTTTTTCGACAATGATTCGGCATTGAGCGCTCAAACGAGTGATCGTAGTTTGCGATCGCATTCGATTGGACACGATTGGGCCCAGATTCCAGATTTCCGCAAATTAAGATCCTTACTTTTTCTTATCCACTTCGAAGGCATTCGCTAGAATGGCATTATGAGCCATTACAACGTCAAGGGCCATTTGCACGATCTGTGCAAGATAATGTACAAAAAAGTATTAAAATTAAATTAAAAGTTGAAATCGAAATCGAAAGAGAAAGTATTTATGCTCGTTTTGTATTTCTTGAGTCATGGATTTATTCGCTTACATTGTCGTTATTCCTTGAACTGCTAATATTATCCGTATTGGTGAAACTAAAAAAAAAATTATATATTAAAAAACTAAAAAAAAAAATTTGACTTGATTGAACACTAACCTGCCATCTGATTCAACAGCTGGCTAAAAAACGGGAAATTTTCAAAATTTAATATTAGTTTTTTTAAAAGTATTTTCCATAACTTACTAAATCAGCCAGACAGTAATTTCTACCAAATGTTAACACCCAGAAGAGGGAAAAAATCACAATCCCACAACTCATTCTCAATTCAAAGGTTTTATCGAGACTGAATGAGTGTGTTGGCTGGATGAAGACTAAATATACACTCGTTCCTAAAACTGATAGCAAAATATAGAAAGCAGAGGGAAATATAAAAATATATATTCGCAGTGTCGTAATTAATTTTGATTGTAATTAATCAGTGCCGGTTTCATATAACACCATGCGGCGTCACTTTTCGCGCATGGAAAAAATCGGGAATAATTTTAAAGAAACCCTTTAGAAACACAGATCCAATTTATGCAGCATCATAAAATCTATATAATTTCCTCAGCTTTAAATAATAACTTTCCACTTTGATCTTCGTTAGTTAGAAATTGAAAAACAAAAGTTTCTCACAGCAAAAAAAAATATGTAGGTTATATTTTTCTAAGAGCCTATTTACACTATCAGTTCCTGCGGTAGTGAAAACGGGATAGACAATTTTGCACCGAAAATCCATACAATAAAGTAAAAGGTGGCAACTCCATGCTTTGATTATTTACATTTTCATATAAAAACTGTCAAATTTCGTCATGCTCATGTCAGTGTAAATTCTAAAAACGGCATGCCCATGCGTCATGGAAATGACTGTGTAAATAGGCTCTAAAGAATTTTTTTGGAAATCTTTTCTTTTATAAAAGAAAGTAATTTTGAGAAGACACTTTTGGCAAATCCCAGTTATCACCAGTTATGGTGTATACAAATATTGTACTTGTACGAGTGAGATTTTAAAATACGTGACAGTGAAAAACTTCGTGGTCCAAAAATTGTAAATTTGTCAATGGGTGTAATACAGTAAAAGCTGCAAATATTATATAAATCAAATAAGGAATTGTCGGGTAGGTTGGGACTTGTTTGGCTTTTTTGGGCAACAAAGTAAGGTTGAAAATTAATATACCGTTTGCACACTGTTTCGATTCGGTTGAATGGGTAAATATTTTCCAAACAATTTGGGATTTTTTCTACAACAACAAAAAGTATGAAAACAAAAAAATGGGAAAAATGTGACTCTACAACATGGGGGTGTACAAAATAATTTGCAGTTGCTTAGTGAGCAAGAGAGAGAATAGCACAATTGTGTTATGAAATGCGCATATCTGCCCTACAATCACATCAAATATGAAATAACTTATTAAACTGAATACTTCTCACATGATGCAAAACAGTTAATACCAATGCATTCCGATACGTCTGCTAAACGAAAATGAGCTATTCCGTAAGTCAGACTGGTGTTATTAATGCTTTCACTGAGAAAACGATCGCCGTGCCAACCTACGTTTTGCCAAAATACCCAACAATCCCTTACAATTTGAATATTTTACTGCGCAATTAAATAATCGCAACGGATTTTGATTTAAAAAAAAACATACGCCACATCCGGGCGAACTTTATGATTTTCACCAGGGCCTTGTAACAGCTCAATTTGTCAACGCTCCGGCTTTTGAACCCCGGATACGACTTCAGCTCCGGGCTTATGGGGTCTACCCAATCGGGTCGATTTTAACGCTACCAAAACCGAATGCTGCCTATTAACTCACAAGCGAGTGTCGGATATTCCTACCCCTCTCTTTAAAATGGATATTGCAGAATCTTTTGATGTTCTGGTCATGTCAATCCAATGTGATCTGCGTTGGAAAGATCACATGTGTCGAAAGGAACAGCCAAGTGCTTACGCTTTCTGAAGCCGTGAAAGAAATAATTCACTCCCGCCGATCTCTGCTTCATCTGTACTATCCATATTCGTCGAGTATAATTCGCATATATGGGCAGGAGCCTCAAGAACATATTTTGAACTCTTGGATCGTGTTCAGCGACGTGCTATTTATCTTATTGGTGACAGTAGTGTATCCAGCACTATTGACTCCTTTGAGCATCATCGTAGCGTAAGATGTGTGATGCTATTCTATCGTTACTTCAATGGTTAATGTTCCTTCGAGATAAAAAAAAAGACTAATTCCATCAGTCCGAGTATTTGCAAGAAATGGGTGGTTCTCTACAGACAAACGTAGAGAACCACCCATTATTTATTGCGACGATGTTCCAACGCACCACGCACTACGGTTTTCAGTATCACAATTCAAATGTGGAACAATCATCCCGCGAATGTTTTTCCCACCAATTTCAACGTTTCCAAGTTAACTCTTTCCCGCTTTCCACTAACCTATTGTCCTTTCTGAATCTACATAATACTTTGCATGGATAGGAGGCATCCCCATAAGTGTTTATTTAAAAAAAAAGAACAACAAATTTTCAATTACCTTTTTTTTACCCTGCCAATAAGTGACCAAAAAAAACAATTTGTAAAAAAAAACAATTTGTAATGACTGGAAATCATTTAAAAAAATAAAAACTCGAAGCTTATTTTTTATAATTCCGCGCTCCGACTCCACTCCGGCAAAAAATCCTCTGCTCCAGCTTCGCTCTGAAGCCCCTGATTGTCACTAATCTAACTACATAAAAGCTTATATAAGCGGTTGAGATTGAAATGAAGCTGGTATTTTACAATCGCTCTCAAAGCCAACAAAGTGAAGATCGGTAATGACTTCAGAATTGGTTGACCAAAAGTATGCATCGCATAGCAAACATTCTTTGACGAACATTTACATGTTTTCGTGCACGAAAAGGATGAAATTTTGGTAGTGCAGAGAGAAATGGTAAGGAGAAAAATTTCGCCCTAGAGAGGGAAGAGAATTTTTCTATTTCTTGCTTCTTTCTTTTTTATTTAATTTACAATTTTATTTTGCAATTTACAAAGTTATATTTTTTACAAATCCTATAGTGGAATCCAAGTTCAAGTTCAAGTGTACTTTATATAAAAAAGTACACTTGAAATTATGTTGAATCCGCCAACAGCTCAAAGCCTTCGAAAGGGCTACCACGCTGGGATTCCTCGGCTACGGAGGAAGTCTCCATGAATTCATCGTAAACCGCATGTTCGTCAGCGGTCTCCACCATTTCGCCGTTGTCATTATACCAATAATAGGAGTTGGCTTCATTGCCAGGCGTCGTATTTTTCGTCTTGGATGGTTTCAAATTGGTTTTCGGTTTTAAGTCTTAAAAAAAAGAAAATATAAGAAATAATTTCTTAATTTCTTCGCCCACCTCAATCAAACCTTTCTCTCCATCTGCCTTGGGATGCATGCGTTTCATGTGCTTGTTGTAATTGGACCAATTCGTGAAGGTACGATCGCATTCGGGACAAGCGTAGGGACGTTCGCCCGTGTGCAAATTGATGTGAGTCTATAATTTGAATAAATTTCCAATTTAAAAGACAAATGGGTGGTTGTAAGTAGCTTCAGTTACCATCAATGTGCTGCGAAATCGAAATCTCTTCTCACAATAGGTACACATGAAGGGCATTTCGCCAGTATGTATACGTTCATGCGATAACTTGGAGTCCTTGGTGCGAAACGAATTGCCGCAGTAGTCGCATTTGAATTTCTTGACATCGTTGTGAATCAGAATGTGCTTCTCCAAGGTGATGGTCGTCTTGAAGCTGTAATAATGGAAATCGAATGAAAAGCTTCGGTAAGAGTTTCCCCACAATTACTACCTTTTCTGGCAGATCGTGCACTCGAATGGCTTGTCCTTGATATGCGACAACAGATGCACATCCAAATTGATTCTTTGACGAAAATCACGGCCGCACAGGTCGCACGTAAACTCCTTGACATCTACAGGAAGGTGAGTTTTCGCAGAGGATTACAAGAACAGAAAATTGAATTGAATTCCCTTACCTGAGTGCACCTTCAGGTGAGCGCGCAAAGTGCCCAAACGCTTGAACTGCTTGTCGCAGTGTTCACACTTGAAGGTCTTCTCGATTTGGCTGTGCTGAGTGGCTAGATGCAGTTGCATACCATTTTGATTGAAAAATCCCTTGCCACACTCGGTGCACAACTCCACGGCTGGATAAGAGGCAGCTGCCTCAGCACACTCGCGGCGTCTATGCATAGCCAGCTGCCTGTGGTCCGCACAACGTTCATTGCACACATCGCAGCACAACGCCAAGCCGGGATGATGACGCTGACGCACATGATTCAAAAAGGACGCATAGCGCGTGCAGGTTTTCTTACAATCTGAGCATTTGTATTGCATTTCGGTGGGCTGGGCTGTGTGGTCGCCAGCCTCATGCACCAGATGTGTGTGCTCTTGCAGTGCCAGGAAGCTGTTGGATGTGTGGTCACACAAGCAGCAAAGCCACATATAAGAGCTCCACTCTGTCAAGGGCGTCGTAACGCTGAAGGGAAGCTGTAAAGAATCAAAATTTCTGAACTCCTCAAAGGTCAAAGGTTATTAAATAATTTTTTACATTGTCCAAATACTCTTCGGCCAAATTTTTGTCATCAACCGCATCCGCGTGCAAATCCGTTGTACTCTCATTTATTTTCAACTCGGTTTCATCGATATTGTCATGGCAACTATTCGCAGTAGCTTCATTTTCATCATATACGCTCGACGTGTCCTTCAATTTAATGAAATCATTGAATATCAACGTATCAATGTCGCTGTCGTCCTCTTTTGTCAGTGGCACATCATTGGGATTTTGCTGATCATCCAGCTCTTCATAAACTTCAACCAAAATATTTTCTTTCGTGGCATCGTCCACAATTGTGAAATCCTCTGACTGTTGTTCTTCAGGTTGCCCAGACACTTCGGTCTCTGTTTTTGTTGTAGTCTGTGGCCGCACTGCTAGCTTTAAGCTCTCTGCCAAAGTGGGCTGTATATCACAATTCTCCAATGAATCCGCCACTGAAGGTGTCTTCGCGGGAAACAACATTGCCAGTGATTCCTGCGATTCGTGAACTTTCGTATAGAATACAAAGGCTGAGTGCAGGCACTGAATGCAATCGCGACAAAATGTTTTCGGCATTGGGTCATCCATACTGATTTCCACATTACAGCAAATATGGAGCTTGCGACAGATGTCATTGTTTGTATCTGTGATGGTATCAAGTAAGTCCACCTTTCGCAATGAAGCACATAAGCGGCAAATTCCGACCATTGCTGGAAATTTTAAAGTTAAAAGTATGTGAAATAAAAAGAGAAACAAGTTTGAACCAATTCAACACTTGCTTGATGGCTGGAGTTGTTCTTTGTTCTTGATTAGAGGCAAAGATTTACGGGGACCACTGTCCGTTGTCTTTTTTTGATGTTATTCGCTCTAGTAACCGTTCTTTTTGTATCAGTTTAAAGAATATTTCAAATGTAATTGCTGTTACTAATTTGTGGTTTTGTTTTGGAATTTAAAGTGCACTTTCCTATTTTTTACTAAAAATTATGAAATTTTCTGTCGCAGTGTACTAGCAATGCCAATTTTGTATAGTAATGGGTACTATCGAAAAAAATCAAAATATTCGATAGTACCACAGTGGCCAGATTATCGATAAACGATAATAATCAAATGGCTATAGAAACCACTGTTGTTAATATCAATTAGCTCCTTTTGCAAAAAAAAAAGTATTGGTTGACTTAAGCGCTAATTGATTTGTACCACCTGAAAGTTTCTACACTAGGGCTCTTGTTATTCGAATAATCGATTACCCGAATAAACCGGATTCCCAACTATTCGGTTAGTCGAATATTGTGAATTTAAAAAACGAAATCTTCAATGACACGCTCAAAAGAGAAATTATATGCAATGTGATCTTACCAAATTTAATTTCGTTTGCAATTTTCGTATTGGCAGTTGAAACTTTCACTTTTGATCTTGATTTGAACTCTTATTCGTTTAACCGAATATGAACGGTTAACCGACTAGTCGACAGTGATCGATTAATCGAACAGTGAACGGGTAATCGGCAGTGAACGGTTAATCGGATTTTTAAAGTTATCAAGTTGAGAAATTGTTAGTTCTCAACTTGTCATCCAAAGATATTCTAAAATTGGTCTCATTTCAGAAATACACCTTGGCACGTTGACTGAAATATCGAAAAGTTGAATGTGTTTGCTTTTAACAATTTAGCCTGCAAGAACGTCAACGCCAACACATCAACAAAATATTTATTTATTTTTTATTCGTTTAATTATTTATTTAAAGACTTTATTAAAGGAAACAATTTAGAACCAAAATTAAGAAATTAAAAAAAAACCGATATGAAAAATGCTTGATATGCCGGGAAGAAGCTAAATTGACATCACTAACCCAAAAAAACAAATAATTGTTGATAAGATTGCATCTACTTTAGCTCCTATTATCACAAATATATTTTATCTCTTGACTGGGTAAAGTGTCAATCTCACCATCAACATGGAAGATTTCCTCAAGAAGTTACCAAAAGTAGAGCTACACGCCCATTTGAATGGTTCGTTAAACATAAACTCAATACGGGAACTGGGCGAATCACTTTATGGAGCCAACAACCAAGAGTTCTTGGATTTGAGTCAAGAATTCATAAATTTCGAAAGCGCTGCAGATGGTGGTGACCACACTTTGGAGCAATGTTTTCAAAAATTCAAATTTATGCATCAGCTAACCGCCACCCGAAAAGGTCTAGAGTTGGCCACTCTACTGGTTATAAGAGATTTTGCGCAAGACAATGTAATGCACTTGGAAATTCGTTCTACGCCCAAATCTAATGATCACATGACCAAAAGGGAGTACCTGAAATGTGTGCTGGAAACTATTGTAAAGGCCAAACAGACATACCCAGAAATAAGAGTAAAACTCCTGCCATCCTTCGATCGTGGACAAAATGTGGCAGGGGCTGAAGAAACCCTAAACGTGGTATTAGAGTTGAGTGAACTCTATCCAGGCATTATAACTGGCATCGACTTAAGTGGCAATCCCAGTTGTGGCCATTTCAGAGACTTCAAGCCCTTACTGGAGGAGGCTCGTCGAAAAAAACTGAAACTCGCACTTCACTGTGCCGAAATTGCAAATCCTCAAGAAATCACAGAAATGTTGGGTTTCGGCATGAAACGCTGCGGTCATGGCACATTTCTCACTGACACACAACGCGAGCATCTACGTCAACAAAATACCACCATTGAATGTTGCCTAACGAGTAATGTGAAGTGTCGAACGGTAACAAGCTACGATGATCATCATTTCCGGGAGCTATTCAAAGACAAATCCAATGAGAGAGTGGTGCTCTGCACCGATGACAGTGGCGTTTTCGATACAACCTTAAGCCAAGAACTTTGGCTAGCGGCAAAAACGTTTGACCTACAGAAGCAGGACTTTTACCGTTTGACAATGAATGCGGTGAAGGCGACCTTTGCCGATGCAGCCGAGAAGCAGGAAATGGCGGCAAGAGTAGAGAAATATTTTGAAGGAAATGAAATTAATTGAAAAAGGATTCCAGAGTCAATTTTAATAAAAGAACAAAAACAGAAACAGCTTTTATTCATTTTGACTTTCATCCAACTCCATCTCCACTGTCTCGCTACTATTGGCCACATGACCCAATGACGAATGCTTCTTCATGTGCAACAGCAGCGGGTATCGTTTGATGAATGTCTTCGGGCAAACCGGACAACGATGGTTCCGCTCGCCCGTATGACCGCGTATATGATTCCGCAAATCGGATAACTGCGCAAAGGAGCGTTTATTTTCGCACATTGTACACTGGTAGGGTTTCTCGCCCGTGTGCGTGCGCATGTGATGCTGGAGCAGGAAGACGCGCGCGAAACGTTTACTGCAGATTTGGCAAGCGTGCGGTTTTTCGCCTGTATGGGTGCGCATGTGGGCGGTAAGATTGCTCGTCTCGTAGAAGGTTTTCTGGCAAACAGGGCAATGATGATCGGGCAGGCCTGCATGTCTGTAAAGGAGAATGCAGGAATTCTATAAAAATTTACGTCTTCATGCAACCTAGTTCCATTACCTCTTCAAGTGAATCGACAGCGACGATTGTGTTTTGAAAGATTTTGGACAGTGCTCACATTGAAAGGGTCGCTCTCCGGTGTGTGTACGCAAGTGCATATTCAAGGCAAACGCTGACCGTAGTTCCTTGCCGCAATAGTCGCATTTCTTTGCATTGCCTGTGGTTGTGGAAGGATCTTTGGCTGGTCGTTTGCGTTTCCGTGTGGGCGATGCCTTTTCGACTAGCTCACTTGTGTGTGCGGTCTTGTCCAAATGTTCACAAATGCTAACATGTTTCTCGTATTCACTCACCAGTGAGAAAACATGTTGACATTTGTCGCAAGTGAATTGCTCGGTCAGCTGGTGGGTCTTATCCATGTGCCTTTTGAGATTAGCAGCCTGCACGAAGAAGGCTCCACAGTTATCGCATACAAAGTGTGGAGAGGCAGATGACATGGGTGCAAGTGGATCGCTCTGGAATATTTGAAAAATTTAAATTTTATTTGTGAAAAAATCATTAAAAGTATTTACGGTTTTCGCTTTTCTTGGCTGGTATTCCTTATAGGCCAAATCAATTGATAATGTGGCTGCCAAGACTTCTTCCTCTTCAGCCTTATCCATTATGTTCTCCTCTTCCTCTTCTTCCTCCACAATTACACTCTCCAGGCTATCCTCCAAGGCATTTTCTACCTCGAAAACTATCACCCCATCGCCTGTATAATCATGATCGGTTTCATTTTCAAAATTTTCATACTCAATTATAATTTCTTGTGACTGTTGAGGGGGAACCAGAGCTTCCGATAAATCGACATCACTCATTTCAATAGTTTCTTCCAACTCAAAAGTGTTGCCATCAGAAGTCTCTAGATTTTTACTGTCATCATTCGATTGGATTTTTGTCTCCTCCGTCATTTGCTGCTTGACACTTTCCTCATCCTTCTGCTCTTGCTGGCAATCTGCATCTATTTCATCGAGCACTTTTTGCGTGCGTGCACATTTCTCGCGAAATTTGGCCGCAATTAGCAGTTCGCCCGTGCACTCGCGGCACAGGTACTTGGGATAGGAATCATTCTTGTCTATCTGAAAATGTTGGCTATTGAAAAGGTTTTCTGTGTGGACTGGCTCCTTTCGTTACTTACCTTAAGACCGCCACATGTACTCAATAAAGTACTCAAATCGGATTGCAAATCTTCCATCTCATCGTAAATGTGCACCATTAGCTCTTCTACCTGTAGGCAGACGCGGCAGGATAATACTTTTTCCATGTTTTCTGTTTTATTTTTAATATTTTTCAATTCCGTTCATCCTTTCAATTTACAAACATCAACACGCCAAAAGATTGTAGTGATGCTCGAAATTTAAATACCGATTACTTAAAGATAGTGCAGAAAAATTGCAATTGTGAATGATAACACTGTGCAACAGAATAATGAATAATTTGAATTTTTGTAGTCGGTTTTTTCCGCCGTTGAGCGGCAAACGAAAATTTCAAAATGGGTCGCGTAAAATGTGCTTTGTGCAAAAACTACCAAGAAAAACGGTATTTTTTAATGTTTCAAAAGTTCAACATGTGAAGAAGAGGTGTGTGGACTAGTGCGGAGTAAATTTTGCTACCACTTTTTGGCCCACGATTTCATCAATAGTCCCGGAGTTTCACCAGCATAAGTTCTACTGCAGGGGCTTATTCTATTTTTTTTTCTCGAGTATATTGTAACCATCTTAACTTCACACTATGGTGTGGTTCTTCTTCTTCCTATCAGCTGTTTTACTAATCGATAGTGATGGGCTGAGCAATACTTTTGGGTACCCAATAGTATCTGATACTTTTTTCTCAGTACTCGATACTTTTTATTCGATACTGATTGCTTGAAGCATTTGTATGAAACAAATTCTTTTCGGCGCGTATTTTAATGGTGGCACCAACATGTAATTTATTTGAAAGCTCAATTTGATTGTAATGTTATCTTATGATAATGTCTTTTTCAATAAACAGTTTCTTAAAACTTATTTCCTATTTCTTAAAAATTAAAAAAAAAAAATTAATGGAGAAGCACAAGTGCGTTTCAGCACCACTAGGATATATAAATATTGGGGGCTCCAATAAATATGACTTCAATTTTAAATTTTTTTATCAAAAATTTCTTACTTTCAGCTGTTTTTTGCTTTTGTCCAGTCTATCACCCGCGGTATGCGGATGCAGGTACTGTATACTGTGGCCTCAACCAAATTTTTGTGGGATGATAGTATTGTATGTGGTAGTAAAAACCCTAGCAGGGTTTTGCTCCACCTCATCACAATTTTTTTTAGACGTCATAATGTTTTTTTCAGATTGAACTGTAAACCAGATTACGCGTTTATCATTTAGATAAACGCGTAATCTTTTTTTGTTGGAAATGTAATTTCTTGATCTTTCCTCCAGTTTTAAGGAATTGAAAATCGAACTAGTAGTTGTTTAGCAATAGGAATTTGAATGTTGCACTTTTGAATTTTTTTGAATATCTCAACAATTAATGATCGGAATAGGGAAATTTTTTTGTATTTTTTTAATTCTTGGAACTATTATTATAAATTGGATTGGAAAAAAATTTACTATTTTTTTTTGTAACCAATATTTAGGAATTTAGGTACAATTCCCTGGGAAAAGTACAATTTTTCATGTCATTGAGGTACATTAAAAGACATTTTACATCCCTGCTACGCAGTAGCAAAAAGTGAGAACCCTGGTTGTTTTTGGTATATTTGAATGTACCAAAACAATACCAAATACCGAATATGTTTATTCGAAAGTTCCTTGTAATGGAAGGAACTTGTTAATTTGAATTTTTCTTCTTGCAAAATTTCGGAAACTGCAAAATGGAAACGGCAGTTGAAGACATTTTTCGACGCAGAAAAGTAAGTGTAATGTGTTTCAATTCCATTGCAAAGGACCTGGCACCTGTCGTTGACGATAATGTCAGCATGGAATATAATGTACAGGATAAAAGCGAACCATACCTGATAGATAACGACTATTTACCAAAATCAGCCGTTCAGCACAAAACAAAGTATATGTGCGCCATCATTGAGTACGGCATAGCGTGCAATGCGAAATTTGCGCGGATAGATGCGATGCGTAAACACCAACGATTTCAACACCGTACAGAAGACAACAATATCTTGCCACCATTAATATCTCTGCACTGAAATAAAACTAGTAAGAGAATTATCTTCGGTCTGACCGAAGCTATAACCTGACCTGCACATGCGAGTACGACACATTCTGGGACCAAATGTTAGTAATTTTATCGAAAATCGGTATTTTATTGATAGTTTTTCGATATTTTATTCATAATTTTCAGATATTTTATCGATAATTTTTCGATAAATTTCCAATATTTATCGATAATTTTCTAAAATTTATCGATAATTTTAGTTTCCTGATCCATTTAAAAATTTTGTTCCAATTCCATTTTGTTCCGGTCCAATTCCATTTCGTTCCGGTTTCATTCCCATTTCGTTCCTAACCTCATTTCGAACCCAATGCAAAAAACCGAATCCAAATCGGTTCAGTATTTTTCAAGATAAACGAAAATAATATAAAATTGGCGGCCATTTTGTATGGGAGGTAGGCGTGGCTCTTATCCGATGTTGCCCATTTTCAATACCGTCCAATCATTCGCCGAAACAAGAGGGTCGATAGCTCAAAAGCTACGACAGTTATCGTGCGAAATGACAGACGGACATGGACTAATGGACTCAGGAGGTGATGCTGATCAAGAATATATATACTTTTCCATACCGAACACACACCTCCTTATGGACGTTACAAACGGTGTGACAAAAACACTTGGACACTAGTGTGCAGGGTATAAAAATCATGTAAAATTTAAATTGCCAGCCTTTCAATTTTAATTTCATGACAAAATTTGTTAATTTGATGAAAATTGCATCATTCTATTCGTTTTTTATGTCATATTGATACTATTTTTGTTAAATTGGTATGAAAAACAATAAATTGATATTATAACGTTTTACACTGCATTATCATTCACAACATCAAACTTGCAACACCAGTTATCAATTAATATATAATATATTGTTTCATGTAAATTTACGTGAGTATCTTAATATTGATAAACTCACGTAAATTTACATGAAACAATTAAGTTTCGATAAGAATTTTCTATCTCTTGTGGAAAAAAATTTGAAATCGATCAAGTAGGCTCTGATTCAAAAGTTGAATCTGAGAAAAAAAAGTAATCCTCATTTTTCCGCGTTCTCGCAACTTAAAAAGCGCAACTCAAAAAAGTGAAAAAGTAAAAAATTTTGTATTTCGGGCTTTATTCGGAAATATTTCCATGTTTTTCATACACAATTTGAATAGTTCTGAAAGAAATTTCAGCTTTCCGAGAATTATTAAGAAAAATCTTCGGTGGTGCAACACAAACATGTCGCCTTACCAACAACAGTTGTAATCGACGTAGTGTCGTGACGTCACTGGATACTGCTTGTTTAACGAATTCTTCAATTCCAATTCCTACAGCAATTAATCTCCTCAACAACCCTGATTATATTGTCATATAACATGTAAAATTACCTTAATAGATAGTTGATCTATATAATTAAGCCACGCTGAACATGATGGCGTCCTCAGTTTTTTTCCAGAACGCCATTAACTTCTTTTATTGCGGTTTTTTCAATTGGTTTTTTCATATAAAAATAGATATGTTATAGATGCCAATTTCATGCAAAAAGTTGCTCCTAACAAATCTAATAGTGATTGCAAAAAAATTTTTTCAAAAAACTCTTTCCAAATATTTTTAATGATTTTTTGAACATTGGCAAAAATGTAAAAAAACATATTTTTTTTGTAAGTTCAAACACACAAACTAAATTTTAAATAGTGTTAATGAAAACGATGAAGTGATAAGCAATGACTATTTACATGAGAATGAACAAGAAGTATTAGTTGAACAGAATGCCAAGAATGCAACCCATTATATTCCTGACAACACAAACAAAATAAATTCAAAAATAAAAAATATTTTTCAGTTTTTATCATCAACATATGTATGTGCATACTTGTTCGCAAAGTGTCCTTCATTGAACATAATCAGTTTAGGTAAATTAAACCAAATTACATAACTTTGAAAACAATTTTGTACAACTGAAGAAGGACAACGCGACGTCCACATTATTCGTACATGTGTCCACAAATAAATGTTGTGCATACCTCCACCTGGCCTACAAAGTTGTGATTGCACTGAGTTGAGCTTTCCCTGTGATCAGGAAAATGCGCAAATAGCTCATGTACAATTGACAACTACGTCAGGGATGACAAATGCTAAATTGGTTAGTCAAGTAGGGTATGTAAAAGAATTGGTGAAGAATTTCTATCTAATTTACCATTCCAAATGCACCCAAGCACAGTTGCTTGAAGTTCTCTTCTTTGAATTTCAGCTGTTGCAACCCTTTTTCAATAAGTTTTACTATAATTATAACTTCAAGATAGCACTCGTGGACCACATAAAGTCGTCCACGAATGAGAAATTCGATGGGTGGTATGCGAAACATGTTCAGCATGCCACCCTCCTCGAGTTTTGGGTAACGGATAAGTTATCCAAAATCCACACCTCGGATTTCATTCGGCGAGAGTAGTATATATTCAATTTCAAAAAAGGGGGTAGATTTCAACACACTTGACGGGGCTCCATGCCTACCATCAGAGCACTACAGTGGATTGCAATAGTGATGGTAAATTAAGCTCGAACCCCCCCCCGAAATCTATGAAGTAATAGAAAAATGTATGGAATTGTTTTGAAATTCAACAGAATTTAAGAGAAACTTCCGTATACTCCTTGATATTTTATTTTTATGTACCAAGAACTGGAAAATTCCAGTTCTAGCATTCGTTATTAAGCATCCCAGGTTACATTTACATCAAAGGGAAACACCTTATGAAAGTTTATAGTTATTCGAAATTTTGCTGTGAATCAAATGAAATTGTTTTTAACATGAAAAGCAGGGACGTACCCATCAGTGAACGGCATGAATGCTCACTTTTCTAGTTTTGAGCCACACTATCAAAAAATGAATGAGAATGTGCCTTACGCATACATACCGAAAAGGCAAGCAAGCACTAGGCTCATCAACGCGAATGCTTCCGAAGTTCACTCTCAACAAAGGCAGTGAATATTCATTGCCTTTTTGATGTATCATTGCCTTTGAACGAAAGCAACAAACTCGAGAGAATTATTCGTTGTTCGTCGCACGTTGCTTGTTGCTTCAAGAAAGATTTTCACTCAGTGTTGCATTGGAGATTTGATGAATAAAACTTTAAGTTTCGGTTTCACAGTCGTCAATTAAATGGCATTTCCCATTTAAATTGTGCTTAAATGTCAAATCGAGTTTCACAGTTCGCATCTAAATGTACTTTAACAGGCCGCGGTTGGACTATAGAGCCCCCAGGCATAGAATACTTCACTTCACTTTGTCGTGACGTCACTGAAGACTTCTTGTTTTTTGTTTACTTTTTTCTGACAGAAAGAAGCGTTTTACGAAAATTTAAATACGAATGACCTCAGTTTAATTATCAAATATTTATATTTTTGTTAATTTGATTACACAATAGCTACAATATTATTTTTATTAACAACTGCAAAAAACATGAAGGCGGACTCTTGTAATTTTATACTGCAATACTACGCAGTAATGTATTTGCATCACTTCTCGGCAGTGATGCTATTTAACTTTTAAGAAAACTATTGTTGTGTTAATGTTTGTTTTTAATTTAATAATTAAATGAATTTAAATGAAAATATTTTTGATATGTGTTGTTTTATTTACATTGCTGACTCAACGAATTATTCCAAAAGTTAAAATTTTTTTTTATATTATTTCAAATATTGGTTACTTAAAGTGTTATTCATCGAATCTCCAATGCAACACTGAGTGAAAATCTTTCTTGAAGCAACGAGCAACGTGCGACGAACAACGAATAATTCTCTCGAGTTCGTTGCTTTCGTTCAAAGGCAACGAGACATCAAAAAGGCAATGAATATTCACTGCCTTTGGTGTATATTCACTGCCTTTGATGAATATTCACTGTTGCTCGTTGCCTTTGTGCGCTGTGCGCGAATGTCTGTTCAGATTCAAAATTGTGAATGGGAATGTGTCTGAACTTAAAGAAATGCAATGAATTTTTACTGTGATTCATGAAACAGTGTCTTTCAGTGAGGATCACTGATGTCCTCATAAGTCGAAG
The DNA here is from genome assembly GCA_951394025.1 of Heteromyza rotundicornis. Lineage (NCBI taxonomy): Eukaryota > Metazoa > Arthropoda > Insecta > Diptera > Heleomyzidae > Heteromyza > Heteromyza rotundicornis. Next base: position 12,947,379 of record OX596012.1, read on the forward strand.
CAATTTGTCGGATTTTTTTCAAGGTAAATCTGACTAATTGAAAAACCTTCCTCAAATCCACCAACAAAATTTTGTTGCTCTGGTGAATCTTGTGACGAAGACTCACCATCGCTAACATTTTGTTGCTCTGGTGAATCTCGTGAAGGAGATCCACCATCGCTAACATCAACTACAAGAAACAATGCCTACTACGATTTAAATTTTTCAAATTTAAAACCAAATATTTAAATTCCGTGAAGTGAAAACAGGTTGGCATTCCATTGTAAATTTCAAGAACCGATATAAAATATTGAAAAATTAATATGAGGTGGGGCCACCGTTTGACATACATATACGTCGATAATTGCCAACATGCTGTCAAATTTATTTGCATATGCCACGGGCCGGCAAATTCAGCACAGTACTGAATTGGCGTCGGTCGTTGTCAGTTTATGATGCCATTGATTTTGACCCAACATTCGGGATTCTTGTTGATAAGTAATGATCGTAGAGAAAAAGCGATAAAAAGGAATTTACTAGAACATTTTTCAAATTTAAATACTTGGATTTTAAATTTGAAAAATTTAAATCGTAGTAGGCATTGTTTCTTGTAGTTGATGATTTGTGGTCCATATTTGGATTTCGACAGTCTTGTAAAAAAATTCCAACAATTCAGTCAGTTTAAAAATGGCACCCCTCACCTTTATTTGAAGATGAAAACAAATAAAGTTAAGCAAACAATGACATAGTTCCGAAATTAAAAAAAATTCGGTTCCGGTTCTAAAATTTTCAAAATATTGGTTTCGGTTCCATAAAATATAACGGTACCAGCTATTTGATAGAAGGTAATAAGCGCTGCAGCCAAAAAATGTTAGCAAAAAATCGGGTAAATTTTTGGTAAAATTTTTTATATTTTGTTGTAATTACTTGGAGTCATTTATGAAATAGTAAAAAAGGTACAAAAATTAACGCATTGCCGAATGCAAGTAATTAAATAAAAAAAGAGTAAAAAACAAGTTTTTTAAAATATAACCCTTTAACCGACTAAAAAGCAGAAAATAAATTTCCTTGAAATTAATTTCAGCAATTTCTCGATGGATGTCTGGAGTTCGCTGAGCAACTCTTTCCGAATTTATTGTTTCTCCTGGTCCTCATATTTAATGTTGTACGCTTTGACACTTGATTCCTCGGAGTCCACATTTTTATACCCCCACCCACACTGTGGCAGGGTATACTCACTTTGTCACAACCTTTGTAACGCCCATAAGGAGGCGTGTCCGCTATGGAAAAGTATATATATTCTTGATCAGCATCACCTCCTGAGTCGATTTAGCGATGTCCGTCTGTCTGTCCGTCCGTCTGTCCGTCCGCACGATAGCGGTCGCAGTTTTGCAGATATCGACTTGAAACTTTGGGTACATGTTTTTCTCGTGAATACTGAGATCAAGTTCGAGAATCAGCCAAATCGGACAAAAACTGGGCGTGGCTCCCATACACCGAAAAAAAAGGTAAAAATTGTTCAAGTCTTTTTTATTGTTGTATTCCATTGGAAATGTTTAGAAACGTATTTTTGACATGGTCCGAGGTTCCGAAGCCACATATATAAGGGTCTGAATGGGGTCTTGAGACCAAAATTTTTTTTTTTGGTGGATTTGATTGGAAATTTTTAAAAATGGATTTTGGACATGTTCCGGGCTCCAAAACCACCTATAATTGGGTCAAAATAGGGTCTTGAGACCACATTTTTTTATATTCGAGGTACTTCTTCCTACAGTGTGGGGGTATTTCAGCTTCGGTATAGCCGAAGATAGTCCACTCTCTAGTTTTTGGTCAGTTCACCGCATTTCTTATATTTTTGGAAGATTCCATTTACCACCTTTCGGAACAGATGAATTTCGGCATATCCTCATGCTCCTGTACCTCTACTCCGGCTCGCGTAAGAATGGAGCCATTTTATGGTTTCGACAAGCATCATTTGTCTGAAACCAAAATGAGAACTCTTGGTCCATGTTTGTTGCTGACATTATAGATTCGCGTAAATGTTGTTTATTTCCTCGTACATGCACATAATTCGTGAACACCTCATTGGAAGTGTTCACTTGCAGAGCAATAAGTGGTTCAAAATCCGGATTCCGCAAACTCTGAATGCAACGAATACATTTAGAGTTTTGCAGAATCCAAGAAACGAACCCTCCAGCAATCGCTGAATGGATTTTAGATTTCCATATAACATTAATGAAATCTTCTGGAGGATCCGGTATAACCGCATGTAGAGATGGAACGGCTGGTAGATCCCAACCTGCCTTCCAATCTACTTCCGGTTTCCACTGCAACCGAATGTTAGCTGAGTCTGCTGTATTAATTTTAAAGCTGTACTCAAAAGCTTCCAAAACATTAGTAACATTTTGCAATGTTACTAATCCTGTCCTGTATGCACTTCTGATTGAAATGAACAAGCATTCCAAAAAGCTGAAGTGTTTGCACGACGCAAATTGAAATTCACACCATTTGCTGATGCTTCTTCGCACAGCATTTCAATGGCATGCAATGTTAAAGACAAGTGCTCGAAAGTTTTAACACGGCATATAATTTTTGACTTTTTGGTGACCGTAACTACCGAGTTAAAGTACGTACGATTTTGACGCAAGATTCTTCGCCAATTGGATGGGAGGACATTGCTTGCGAACAATTCATGCAGTTCTTCTAAATGCGTAATGAATTTTCTCGTGGGTGCCCACTTTGCTTTCCTACCGAGAGCATTTATTACGCGTTTATTGCAAACCTGTGTCGCTCCACATAAACTAAGTACATCAGTAAAAGGCTGATTACCAAATTTGGTACTGAAGGGCGTACCTAAACCAATATAACCGTTCTTAACTCGGCTTTTCTGTAATTGCGAAATATGTGCAAACTTTACACAACCATGAACAGTTCGTAGGTTGCTCTTGTGCAGCGCAACTAAAGAACATTTGCGAAGGTGGGACATGTCAAACGAAAATAGCATTCGTTTGCCACTAATTTCAAGGAAAGGTTCCTCGATGCAACACTGCTCCTTCAACTGTTTGTAAAAACTCTTATAGCTAGTACATTGATCGCACAAAGTGATCTTTACGTCGAAGCCAAGTGATGTGGCTAAATCAAAACAAGTTTTGAAAAGGCATATCTTTTAGTACAACTCCTCCATAAGAAGGGCGCACATGAATTACATGCATAAAATCTTGATGCAATCCTACCACAGCAACGACATGATATTCCGTCGCAACAGCTGGGGTAGGTTTGGCATAGCTACGGTTAGCCAGGCCCCCTAATATGTCTTCATTTTCATGATGCTTTATGCTCGGCCACAATTTAGCTGCGTCCATGAGCAATGCAACCTGATTATTCATGCCCACATATGTCGAAACAATTTGTCGGATTTTTTCAAGGTTGAAAAACCTTCCTCAAATCCGTAAAAAAAATCGCCAACATTTTGTTGCTCTGGTGAATCTTCTTCGGAAGATTCACCATCGCTAACATTTTGTTGCTCTGGTGAATATCGTAAAGGAGACACCATCGCTAACATTTTGTTGCTCTTCTTCGGAAGATTCACCATCGCTAACATTTTGTTGCTCTGGTGAATCTTCTTCGGAAGTAGACCCTGCCACAGTGAGTGTGGGGGTATAAAAAAACCGAAACTAAAAGTTCGGTCTGACCAAACTTTTTTTGCAATTTAATTTAATTTTTTACTTTAATAATAAAGGGAATAAAGGGAATCCCAAAATTTAGGGTCCATAACTAAAGAAACCTTTTTTTTATTTTATTCAAAACGTACCTTACTGGCGACCCTCTAAAACCGAATTATTAATTGGTGCCACACGCCCTTTTTTTGTGTAAATTTCGCGAGGGTATGGTTTGAAATTGTTAATCTTTTCGTAACTCAAACTGAGAAACGGTACAGAGATTTCGGAGGTTGCGTATTCGCTCCTGTTGCTGCTGGCGTCGCCACTAAAAGCAATGTCGGCCTCCTGTGTAATGGGTGCCGCGTTGGTGATGTAGTTGTTGGAGTTGCGTATTCCCTCCTGTTGCTGCTGGCGTCGCCACTAAAAGCAATGTCGGCCTCCTGTGTAATGGGTGCCGCGTTGGTGATGTAGTTGTTGGAGGTTGCGTATTCCCTCCTGTTGCTGCTGGCGTCGCCACTAAAAGCAATGTCGGCCTCCTGAGTAAGCTGAATTATATCGTCCACGTCGACAACATCCGCCGGTCTGTAGATCTCCATGGGAGCTCTCCACGAATATTTTTCAACCGTGTCAATAAACCGGGAATAATTCGTCATGAGATTCGTGAAGAAAGGCTTGCACGCATTGCATAGCACTGCTTCATCGCTGGTTATCAGCAACGAAAAACCCAATGGCATTAAATAACTACACTTCATAATACTTTTATAATATCTTAGAGTAAGTAAATGTAGATAAATACCTTAACACCAAGCATTGTGTGCACTAGCGACACATCTACGCCATTCATTTCGGCATATATCGCCGATCGTGGTTGACCAACATCCACTATGCATCCAAAAATGCATATGTCCACGCGGACATTGTCATGCTTTGATTTTTATGGGTTCGGAAAGCTCATTTTTCGATAAATTGCCAAATGTTTGAAGTGAACCGTTCTTATTGAGATTTTTCTCAGCAATGTTTCAAAAATTTACATTTAAATCATGGAACTTTTGGTTTAAAAATTTTTTTTTTAAACCTCAACGTCAAAAGAAAAAAACACAAATCATTCGAAATTGTGTTCGTTCACAAATAGTAATTTGTGTTTTAAATTATTTGGAATTTTGTGCTTTAAAAACCATGTCGAGGAAATGCATCCTGAAGTGTGCCCGGAGGGATAGCTTAATGAGCTTCCCAAGTGATCCAGACTTAAGGAAAGTTTGGTTGAGGAAAATTGGACTGGAAGAAGTGCGTCGAAGTTCAGGCATTTGCGCAAGCCACTTCGCCTCAAATGCTTTTGAGCCCTACGGGAAGAGGCTGAAGAAAGGGGCAATGCCAACTTTGAACTTGGGTAAGCTCAAGTTACCTTAAAATAAAAAGTTGGTTATTTTTTCTAAGTAATAAAAAAAACAATAATTTTTCGATGATTTATCGTCCTTACCAACTAAATTGGTAGCTTTTCCTCATTTTCAAGTAAAAGTTTTAGTAGAAAATCACTTTCTGAGAACGCCCACTGTGGGCGTTCAAAGTGGTTACTCACGGAGAATGGCGTCCACAATCCACAACCCTAACAATTGGAAATTTGAAATTTGAAAAACCACAAAATGGGGAAAACAGAACAGAATCGCCGCAAAAGAATTCGGAATTCGATTGCTAGGGTAAGTTGTAGCTAAATTATTTTCATTTTAAAACATTAAACATTAATGTTTCCCACAGATGAACAATTTTACGAACGATGCCTTCCAGGTGGGCCTCGAAGCCGCCTTTCGGGTCGGCCTCAAGGCGGCCCAACGCGAAGGTGGCCACCACCTAAGGGAGGCTGTGGAGGCCTCCCACAACAGAAACAACAATGGTGGAAGCAACAACAGAAACAGAAACAACAATGGTGGAAGCATGTGGATTTTAAAATAACAAGAAACGCTTGCGATGCCATTTTGAAAATATTTGCGTTCGCGGAAGTGGATGTGCCTTCATCTTCCAAAACACTGTTTAAAACGATGCAACCCAACCAAACAATTGAATTTGTATTAAAATGTTAATTAATCATACTATTTACTATTACTTTTAAATGCCAGAGAAATTAATTGAAACGAATTGTTGTATTATTACCTAATTAGTTCTTCCACAATTATTTGTTTTTAATAATAATTCCTTACTGTTACTTATAATTTAAAATGTAAAATACTTCAATTGGCTTTTCTGTTCATAAATAATCAACTAACTTAATTTTTTATTTTCAATAAATATAAATTTTCGTTTATGAAATGTAAAAACGTTAACAAACACTGCTTCTTTACTGCTTAAGATAGGAAAAACCGAATAGAGAACTCGAATTCTCTCAATAGGCATAAAGGCATAAAACGTCTGCATTTCATGAAAGCGATAATGGAGCTGTGCTGACCTCTGTATTTCATGAAAGCGGTCATGGAGCAGTTTCAGGAAGGGAAGAATAAGTGCTCTTTCCCAATGACATGCAATGCTAAAAAAAAAGAAAGCGTCTTACGGAGAGTCAGCGCTCACTGCTGACAACAAATTGCTTTCATCGGCATTTCGAAGCGCTCCTTTTCCCACTGGGGTATTACCCATCCAATTACTACACGAACTACACAAACCAAAACCAATACCTATACAACCAATACCAAATACAAACACAACATGACGTACAACATAACCGATAGGACGTACAAGAAAACCGACAGGACGTACAAGAAAACCGACAGGACGTACAAGAAAACCGACAGGACGTACAAGAAAACCGACAGGACGTACAAGAAAACCGACAGGACGTACAACAAAACCGACAGGACGTAGACGAAGTTATTGACTTATCCATCAACGGAATCCTGAATGTAGACGCAACTCCATTTCCACCTAACAACACATAATAAGATTTGATAATGTAAACCTTTTATACTGTATTATACTGCATTAAAATGCTGACTGAAAAGAGGTCATAAGATAGTATTACATACTTGTATTTGTATAGCAGGATGACTTTGGGACATAATTTCGATTTCATCATAAATAGTTTAAGTGGGTAGGCAAACAACTTTTTACAGCTTTGAGAAAAAGGCCAAACCCGAAATTATCATTTAAATTCTGCTTGTTGCGCTGTGTAGAAAAGTACCTGTTGACTGTTGATTCAAATATTTATCAATCCTAAAATTTGTACTTCTTTCTATTACATTTTAGATTTTCTACTAGTCTCCACGCCTGGACACAAAAGGTATACGCACCAGAAGATGGGTTGTTTTAGATTTAGTTTTTGGAAAATTTGTTTGAAAGCAAATAAATTTGTATCCAAATCTTAAAAAATTTGTCAAAATTCAGGAAATGGTTTTATTGTTAAGCCTTCTTTTGGAAAGTTGCTTTATTTTGACCAGAGCTCCTTTTTGCATACCAAAAACAGTTTTGTGACCCCCAGGAAAAAAGTTCGAAAAGTAGGTTAATTTTAAATTAAATTTTCCAAATAGGTACATAACGGATTAAGTCCTAGTATTCATTCGAAAGGTATTGATTAGACCTTTGCAATGATACCAATATCGATACTATAAAATGTGTCTGTGAGCCACTGCACAAGAAATAGCTTTATACGCAGACTTCATATTGCTAGTGTGGGTATATACTATAAATGTATCAACAGTTGCTGTGTATTCGATCTTAAAATACTCTCCGAGTATCCCTGAAATATTTACATGAAGGAGGTATCTTGAATCTGCACATATTTTTCCATACTAATAAAAAAAAGAAACAAATTTTTTTTTCTTTTAAAATCCATCTTTAAAAATCAAAATTTTTCCAAAATTTCAAATGCTGAAATACACTACATTCAATGCCCTATTCAATGATGATAAGCACTACATTTTACCTCCATCCAAATATGCATGAGATCAATTTAAAAAAACGCTTTACAAAATATTTTTAGGTTGACCGCTTAAAACACCATGAACGGTTCCACGTAGGCTAAGAGTGTTTATGGGGAAAATGTTTATCCTCTCATTCTGCAAAAAACTTGTTATATAGTCCTATCGCCTAAATCTCCTATTTTAAAAGTAACAGATAGATAAAGCTATATACTATTTTTTAGTCAATTTTTAAGACAAAAGTCCAGCCGGCCTGGCTTTTTTCCACTACCGAAGTCCTGTTTTTTTTGCAGATGTTTTTTTTGAGCCCCCACCTTTTCGAAAATGCGCGGGGAGCGAACAAAAAAACACTTTTGCATTTATGGGTGCTCTAGTATTTATATACTCGAATTTGAATGAAAATACACGAAAAAACAAGTTTTTAAAGGGTTTTTATTGAAGTATCGGCTTCGGTATAGGCCTTCGGCGTCGGCCGAAGTAATAGGCTGCCAATTGACCTTCGGCATCGGCTTCGGCCTGAAAAAACTTATCGGTCGGGCTCTAAACCTAATACAGCCATGGATCCAAAGCATTTAGTTCCTACAGATAAACATGGTGGTGGCAGTGTGATGGTTTGGGGTGCCGTCGCAGCATCTGGAGTGGGCAGGTTGGTGTTTATCGAGGGAATTATGGATCGGTACCTCTATAAATCCATTTTAGAAGAAAATCTGAAGCCATCGGTTGATATTTTGAATCTTGGTAACCAATGGATTTTCCACCAAGACAATGATCCTAAACATACAGCTCACATCGTCAGAGATTGGCTGCTTTATTATGCCCCACGTCAATTGTACTCACCACCTCAAAGCCCGGACTTAAATGTTATTGAGCACGTTTGGGAAATACTACAAAGAAAAATCCGAAAACACCACATTACTAGTGCACCAATGCTGAAGGAGAAGCTCAAGGAGGAGTAGCGCAATATAACGCCAAGTGAAACCGAAAATTTGGTCAATTCAATGCCGAGACGACTGCAGGCAGTTATAGATGCTCGTGGTGGACCAACAAAATATTAAAGCCAAATAATATTTAGAAAAAAGTTCCTTAATTTAAGTATTTTCTATTAGTTTATATATCGTATGTACACTTTTGTCATTCTTTTCTTTTTGTTTTTTGTGAACTATTTTATAATTTTGTGTAAAAGTAATTTTTTTTTTGGATTTATTTATTAAATGGACTACCAAACAAAACTACATTATTACTTTTTTTCAAAAAGATCCTGGACTCGTAGAATTGCGAAAATGTGGGTCGTATGTAGACTTTTGTCGGTCACTGTATATTTCCAACCGGGAAGCGCTGGAGCAGTTGGCTATTTCTCGCAAATAATCGCGGAGCGCTTAGTAAAAAGTATTCTTTTAGATGACTCCAACTGGATTATGGTAAATGAAGTTTTTAGAATTTTGGAACCCATCAGCTTGAAAAATCGGAATCTGATAAAAGTGTTATCTGGCTGAAAAATTATCCCAAGAAATGCAGTCAAATTTGGCGGCCGGTGATGAAGAGCTTCGCATAATTAATTCTGCAATAGAATATCGAAGAAATTTCTGCATTAAACCGATTCATCTGGCAGCGAATACAGTAGATCCACGCTTCCGCGGTCGAGGAATACTAGGAAGCGAAATTCCATTAGCAATGGAGTTTCTACATCAGGACGCCGTAGACATAAATCTTCCAGTCGATGGGTGATGGCAAATGTAGCAGATTTCAAAAATAAGACTGGGTACTACGGCGAATCAGAAGCGTTATGGAGTGCAATTAATTTGATTGAACCGAGAATTTGGTGGCAAACATTTGCTCCTTCGCAAGATTTATCAAAAATAGCTATCCAAATTCTCAGCGTCCCACCGTCATCGGCTGCAAGTGAACGAAACTGGAGTTTGTTTAGCAATACCCACACACGGTCGAAAATTTAGGTTTAATTTTTCAACCTTCTTCAACTTTTTCAGGTTTAAATTCAAATTTTCAACTATTTTTTTGGGTTGAGATTTTAAACTTTACAGGTTGAAAAAAGTATATAATCAAAATTTCAACTTAAAGGTTGAAATTCTCAACCTAAAAGTTTAAATTTTAAACCTTGAGGTTGAAAAACTCAACCCAAAAAGTTAAGAATTCATTTTCGTCAAAAATTTCAACTTTTAAGGTTGAAATTCTCAACCTTAAGGTTGAAATTTTAAACCCTGAGAATGAAAAACTCAACCCAAAAAGTTGCGAATTTATTTCCGTTTAAATTGTAAAACACGTGGTTAAAATTAAAAGTAAAAAAATACGTAAACATCTAGCAGTTTGTGCTATAAATTTGAATTCTAAACATGCAGAATTTTTAAAATCATCTAGCAGCTTTTGCTGTTCTCATGTATCCAGTGTTGTCATTTTATTTTTTATTAAATTAAATTTTATCAAAGTATACAAGTAAAATTCAGTTAATGGTCGGAGACAAAAAAACTTTTAAAGGGGATGACACATTGGCATCAATTGATCCCGAGTGCTGTCAAAGTGTTGTTGTTTCCAAGGCAAAATTAAAAATGAACACTTTTTGAGAGAGCGAGTGAATATTTTCTCAGGGGTTTTTTTGACGCCAGCTTCGAGCTGGGGTCATGAATCAAAAGAGTGTTGCGTTTTAGCAAAATGTAGCTGTCAAATCTTTAGTAGCAAAAACAAGGTTGCAAAAGTATTAAAAAAGCATACGAAATGCAAATATTTTCAGTTTTTGTTCGTTGCAAGCAACACTTGTCAGGAATTTGTTCATCGTTACTTTATATTATCATTAAATTTGTTGAAGCAATACGAAATGTAAGTAAATAACACAATTAAACATGAATTTTTGAATAAAATTCTACAATCGTAGGTTTATAAAAATATTCTGCGTGAACTGAAATGTGCATGGGTTGCACTCTTTTATCATTTAGGCACATAAAATATGAGTGATTGCAACCCTTTTGTGATATTAAGAAAAAAGGAGCAGATTGACCCGGCGTCAAATATTTTTGCATGTGGCACGTCCAGGCGTCAAAATAGTAAAAGAGCATAAAAGAGAATAAAAATACAAATGAATAGGGGTCAAATGACGCCAGTGTGTCATGCCCTTAAGAGACTTTTTGTAGAGAATTCTCCGAGAAATAAAATGGCATCATTAATAACAGCAAAAAAATCGAAATTGTTGAATACTTTTTTTGTGTGTATGCTTTTTGCTAGAGTTTAGACCCAAGGCAAATGTAAGGCTTAGCCACAATATGAATTTAATGAAAACTTGACTGGGCGTGGCAACTCCCATATATCCCACTGTGAATACGTGCAAGTACAAATATAAAAAATATAAAAAAAGATATGTTATAGATGCCAATTTCATGCAAAAAGTTTCTCCTAACAAATCTAATAGTGATTGCAAAAAAATTTTTTCAAGAAACTCTTTCCAAATATTTTTAATAATTTTTTAAACATTGACAAAAATTGGCAAAAATGTAAAAAAACATATTTGTTTTTGTAAGTTCAAACACACAAAAAAAATTTTAAATAGTGTTAATGAAAACGATGCAGTGATAAGCAATGACTATTTACATGAGAATGAACAAGAAGTATTAGTTGAACAGAATGCCAAGAATGCAACCCATTATATTCCTGCCAACACAAACAAAATAAATTCAAAAATAAAAAATATTTTTCAGTTTTTATCATCAACATATGTATGTGCATACTTGTTCGCAAAGTGTCCTTCATTGAACATAATCAGTTTAGGTAAATTAGACCAAATTAACTTTGAACAAAATTTTGTACAACTGAAGAAGGACAACGCGACGTCCACATTATTCGTACATGTGTCCACAAATAAATGTTGTGCATACCTCCACCTGGCCTACAAAGTTGTGATTGCACTGAGTTGAGCTTTCCCTGTGATCAGGAAAATGCGCAAATAGCTCATGTACAATTGACAACTACGTCAGGGATGACAAATGCTAAATTGGTTAGTCAAGTAGGGTATGTAAAAGAATTGGTGAAGAATTTCTATCCACTTTACCATTCCAAATGCACCCAAGCACAGTTGCTTGAAGTTCTCTTCTTTGAATTTCAGCTGTTGCAACCCTTTTTCAATAAGTTTTACTATAATTATAACTTCAAGATAGCACTCGTGGACTGGACCACATAAAGTCGTTCACGAATGAGAAATTCGATGGGTGGGTATGCGAAACATGTTCAGCATGCCACCCTCCTCGAGTTTTGGGTAACGGATAAGTTATCCAAAATCCACACCTCGGATTTCATTCGGCGAGAGTAGTATATATTCAATTTCAAAAAGGAGGTAGATTTCAACACACTTGACGGGGCTCCATGCCTACCATCACAGCACTGCAGTGGATTGCAATAGTGATGGTAAATTAAGCTTTCAAATAAATCCACATTGGCATGCAAAATAAAGCACCAAAAATACGCGCCAAAAATAATTTTTCCATAGGCAATTTGTACTTTCGATTTGCTATTATTGCCACATTCTTATTCGCAAAGTTTCTTAGAGAAAGCGAACCAACAAAACCAACAACGATTGATCATAATATTTCATATTTGTTAATAAGAATAAGTTTTGATTCATAAAAGTTGTATTTTGATTGGAAACAATATACTGCTAATTATAATTGTAGTCAATAATAATAATTATAATATATAATAAGGTGAGTTTAGTTTTGTGTAATAAAATAAATTGTAAACATAACCAAATTTTTAGGAAATGAATGCCAGTAGGATTTGCGTGGTAAGGGATTGCCAAATGGAGTCCACAACATTCCAATTCCCGGCGGATCCCGCAATGAGAGAGACATGGGAAAACATTTTGGAGATTCCTCCGATTCTCCGACCACTTCCAGCTTGCCACCGAGTGTGCAAGCGCCACTTCTCACCAGAAGTTGTAGTTGGTGGCAAAAGATTGAAGAAATTTGCCATCCCTATACTACAATTTTCTCGATTTAGTAGTAGATTTTCAGTGGCAGTAGTAGATTTTTGGAAATGATTGTAGACACAAAAAAGAAAATCGCCAAAATCATTTTTTTAACAAAAGTTATCACAAACTTTTTTTCTAAATATTGAGTTGAATTGGAAATAAATGGAATTTAATAGTAGTAAGAAATACTTTGAAGGTAGTAGAAAAGCTTATAACAGTAGTAGAAAAATAGAAATGGAAGACTCAACGCGAAATTGGTAGAAGGAGCACCCTGCTGTGTTGTGCTACAACCGAGGTTGCCAAGTTTTATTATTGGTATAATATAAGAGTGGTATGTGGTTAATAGCAATAATCTCTTTTTATAAAATTTAGATTTCTTAAAACTATATTTGAGGACTTATGCCTCAAATGATATAACCCACAGAATTATTTCTACTGCCATTCGATTAATTCCCGTAATAAAACCTGGCAACCTTGGAAGCTACTGTATATCCAATAACATACTGCTGTTCTGCAGTGCACATTCAAAAACTAATATGATTTTTAGTTTTTTGAATTACTGATTTTTGAGCTACTGCTGGTTCTTATTACTATTTCAGCAAAACTGATATGATGTTTAGTTTTTTAAATTGCTGATTTTAAAGCTACTGCTGATTCTTATTCTATTACTTATGCTAATTCATTTTTAATCGGCATAAGCAAAGCTCATGCAATAACTAATATGATTTCGTTTTTTTTTGAATTGCTGATTTTAGAGCGAATGATGATTCTTATTACTATTACTTATGCTGATTCATTTTCAAGTAGTAGAAGCAAGGCATATGCGGAAGCAAATACGATTTGGTAGTAATTTCAAACCCTGTTTTGATACGACGGTAGCATAGCCGTCGTCCGCCCAACCGTCAACTGCTGCATAAAGGTTATTGAATAACATATAAAAAAGTTGTAGGATGCAAAAAATCTAATCAACTAAAATCGTGTTAATTGATCATAAACCACAAAAAAACCGCATTATTGAAAATTTTTTGCCATGATTTACTCAGATAAACACACCAAGAACGCACTTGGCAAAATCTGCAATCCCACATGGTATACGTCACCCAAAAAAAATATCATTGCTTAAATTAAAATTGTTTTTTATTCCATGCCATGCACCCATACACCCGTGTGTATTCAAAGAATCATTTAAAATTAAGTATTTGAGTAAATTTATACGTAAATGTAATGTAAGGGGTTGCCTTAAGAAAACACCCGACACCATGCACTGCATTCCGGAAGCTCGGAAGCAGTATTGGGTGGAGAAATTAAAAAGAATACTGAAAAAAGCTTCATGTAATCCTTTGTCGCAGCAGCAGCAAATGCTAGCTGACGACAATGAAGTCGAATCCTCAAGAGCTTCACCGGATTTCCTGGGATTTGACAGTGTATGAAATTCAAGCTGGTACAGACGAGAGACATTTTAACAACTTAGCGGCCATTGTTGCAATGCTTCCTCAGGGGGAAGAAACTGTTGTTATGGTTTTTGATTCGGCCGGTCATAAGCAGGAACTGCGTTATGATTTTGCAAAAGACGAAATGTTTGGCTTTACAACCACTCAATATTGCACTGCGAAATCGACTTCTCAAATAGGGAATGAAATCACTGTTTTCACATTGGTAAATTTGAAAACTAACGCAATGTATGTTATGAGTTATTGGAGCTCATTGGGCCCAGTGATTAGCCACTGATTTAAAAAGGATTGTGAAAGTCAACATACGGAAAGCATTTGACTGTGGCTTCAAAGTTGTGGCAGCACTATGTGATCAGAGTGCTACCAATAAAAGCATGTTTGCTTCACTTGGAGCTACAAAAAATAATCCATTTTTTAAAATTGATGAGCACATAATTCATGCTCTGCATGACATTACGCATTTGAAATTTACCTTATTGTCATTGCTGCTTCGGAAATTCACAGTCAAAGCAATTAATACAAGATACGGACTAGTGAAGAAGCGTCAATTCCAGAAGTTATACAATCATCATGAAAAAATAACTGGAGTTGCTTTGCCTGTAATAATCAATATTCAACGATGTCATATTGACGAATCCAGCTTCCGTGCAGTCTGCAACCGTGAAGTGATACTTTCTTACACACATCATACAAGAATGCTTCCTTTACAGAAATTTTTGGAATTTCTACTCGAACTGAATGAAGTCGTACTATCTGATTCACTCAGTGAAGCAGATGTACAGGCGAATTACATTCGTTGCAGGGAATATATGACTTCATTGAGCACTGAATCCTACCATGAATGTACCATTGACAATTTGATATGGACGTGGAAGACAATTGGAAGCATTAGTGACCTCCTTGGCAGAGATTTGGTGGTTTGCAGTCAGTTACATTGAGCAATTAACTGGCTTGCATGGACTGTGCTACATTACTTGGAGAGCCACAACACATTGAAAGGGTTCTGCGGTTCCAAAAAAATACAGCCAATAACACCTTCAAGTGGTGTACTCCAATTCCTAATGTAAGGAGAACCATCCGGGCAAGAATTATACGTGCCACAGTTGAAAAATACCCACAGTGGTTCAGCACACACCATAGCTGCTATTCGCACCGACTTCAACTGTTGGACTACTTAGTCTTAGATTTATTGAATAGGAACCCCAAAGAAAATTGGAGGACTTTAAATAAGGAGAAGCCATCTAGATATCCCAATTTGGTGTAAGCTTCTTTAGAAATGTTGTTATATGATTGTTTACTGCTATATACAAGCCACCACAAGACTGAAGTTTCAATGAATTTTTGCTTTATCATTTTGATATGAGTAAATATTTGGATATGAATAATGCAGAATTGATATAAAAAGTGGTGAATTGATGGGATACCAACTAGAATTTGATATGAAAAAAAAGGAATTGATGGGATACCAACTTAATATTGATGTGAACCCGTTTTGAAATGATATGAACCAATATTGTTATGAAAAAATTGTAATTGATAGGATACCAACGTAATTTTACATGAATCACACCTTAAATTCAATCTATCGCGAATAAAACGCGAATGGTGATAAATATTTACATATTTATTGTAATTTTAAATTAACAGTGAAGTATAAATACATGTTATATGACAATATAATCAGGGTTGTTGAGGAGATGAATTGCTGTAGGAATTGGAATTGAAGAATTCGTTAAACAAGCAGTATCCAGTGACGTCACGACACTACGTCGATTACAACTGTTGTTGGTAAGGCGACATGTTTGTGTTGCACCACCGAAGATTTTTGTTAATAATTCTCGGAAAGCTGAAATTTCTTTCAGAACTATGCAAATTGTGTATGAAAAACATGGAAATATTTCCAAATAAAGCCCGAAATACAATATTTTCACTTTTTTTGTAAGACTTTTTACGAGTTGCGCTTTTTAAGTTGCACTTTCACGAGAACGCGGAAAAATGAGGATTACTTTTTTTTCTCAGATTCAACTTTTGAATCAGAGCCTACTTGATCGATTTCAAATTTTTTTGCACAAGAGATAGAAAATTCTTAATTGTTTCATGTAAATTTACGTGAGTTTTTATACCCTGCACACTAGTGTCCAAGGGTATATTGTTTTTGTCACACCGTTTGTAACGCCCATAAGGAGGTGTGTCCGGTATGGAAAAGTATATATATTCTTGATCAGCATCACCTCCTGAGTCCATTAGTCCATGTCCGTCTGTCTGTCATTTCGCACGATAACTGTCGTAGCTTTTGAGCTATCGACCCTCTTGTTTTGGCGAATGATTGGACGGTATTGAAACTGGGCAACATCGGATAAGAGCCACGCCTACCTCCTATACAAAATGGCCGCCAATTTTATATTATTTTCGTTTATCTTGAGAAATACTTAACCGATTTGGATGCAGTTTTCTGCATTGGGTTGGAAATGAGGTCGGGAACGAAATGGGAATGAAACCGGAACGAAATGGAATTGGACCGGAACAAAATGGAATTGGAACAAAATTTTTAAATGGATCAGGAAACTAAAATTATCTATAAATATTGGAAAATTATCGATAAATATTGGAAAATATCGATAAAATATCTTAAAATTATCGATAAATTATAGATAAAAAATCGAAAAATTATCGATTAAAAATCAAAAAATTATCGAAAAAATGTCGATAAAAAATCGAAAAAATATCGATAAAAAATCGATAAATTATCGAAAAATTATCGAGAAATTTTCGAGAAAAAATCGATAAAATATCGAAAAACTATCAATTAAAATACCGATTTTCGATGAAATTACTAACATATGGTCTCAGAATGTATCGTACTCGCATGTGCAGGGTATTATAGCTTTGGTCAGACCGAACGTAATTCTCTTACTAGTTTAATATTGATGGTATATTAATTGATAAGTGGTGTTGCAAGTTTGATGTTGTGAATTGATAATGGAGTGTAAAACGTGATAATATCAATTTATTGTTTTTCATACCAATTTAACAAAAATAGTATCAATATGACATGAAAAACGAATGAAATGATGCTATTCTCATCAAATTAACAAATTTTGTAATGAAATTTAAATTGAAAGGCAGGCAATTTCAATTTTAAATTATTGTTTTATTTCAGTATACATTGGCTGTTGCCTACATTTCCCTATATTGCAAAATTTTCAACTCTAGCTTTGACCAACAATTAAAGCAACACACGCTGTAAATTCGAAATAATTGAAAAAAAGCAAATAGTAGGCAAACGATTTGCTTTTTGCCTGCGTTTCAAATCCCTGCATTGCCTGTTGTCTGCATTGCCTACTCAGAAAAAAAAACGTCGGTAAAATTAACCAAAAAAGTTGTTAACGTACAACTTTTCAAAACGTATGAAAATTGTAAATTTTTTAACCGAGCTGGTAGGTTGGATTAACCGATAAAAAATTGTTAAAATAAATCTTCAAAATTCGACATATAATAGTTCAAATAATTGAAAAAGTTATTGTTGTTGTTGTAAGCAGGGTTGGCAACCGAATCGAATAAAGGTTTCGGTTTCGGTTTTACTCCCACTTGCCAATCGGTTTTGGTTATCGGTTTCGCTCCTTGATTTTGAAAAGGTTTCGGTTGGTTGGAGCGATTAAAAAGGTTTCGGTTTAGGTTTTAAAAGGTTTCTAGATGGCCCAATATTAGGAAATTTTATATCAATTCAATATAAATCAAGGGTGCTGAATCTAACTACATTTACCAAATTTCCTTATCTAATCGCATTTTCAAACAAATTTCTGCTTAAATTTTTAGTTTTTATACCCTACACAACGTTTGAAACGTCCATAAGGACGCATGTCCGGTATGGATAAGAATATATATTCATGATCAGCATCGAAAACAGATTTAGCCATATCCCCGTCTTTCTGTCACCAAACAGGCTGGAATGTTTTTTTTTTTGAGACATCGATGTGAAACTTTGGGTTTACGTTTTTATCTCCGAATTGAGATCAAGTTTCGAGAATCAGCTAAATCGGACGAAAAAGGCTGCCATATAAAACTACGAAAAAATAGCGAAAATTTTCCAAGTCTTTTCAAAAACCACAAAAATGCCTGCGCACACAGAGGCGTTATTCGTGCCGCAGGCGGTTTCGAAATTAGTTTTGTCACAAATAATTGTATTTTTGAAAATATAGCGTTTTTTATACAGCCTATTTCCATAGCAATACAATAAATAACAAACACAAAAAGCCAGTTTCAAAACCAATTCGAATCAGTTTGAAAATAAACCTTTTGGCTGTTTCCATAGTAGTCTAATAAATAACAAACGAAATAGTAATTTTCAGAACCATTTCAGTCAGACTTTTTGATTGTTTCCATAGCAATATAATAAATAACGAACAAAATCTACTGCGGTGAAATCGCTGAGTGTGAGGCACTTTGCGTTTTCGAAGCTAGATTTTTTAAATATGGAAATGGTTATGAAATTATATAGCGAATATCGCCTCTGTGTGCGCCGGCCTTATAAAAAGATTTATTGAATATTTAAAAAAAATATTTCCTATATTTTAAAAATATATGAAATAAATAAATGAAATACGATGAATTTTCTCTTAGGAAACGCAGAAGGCATTTGAATGCATACATTGTTTAATATCTTAGCAATTAATGATCGGAATCAGAAATTTCGGAGCTTAATCGATTCCTGACGACGAGACGAACATTTAAAAAAAATAAATATTAAAATTGGTCAAGAATTGGCTGGTCGATAATACCGGTTCCTCCCCGAGCGTTTTTAGCCGTCTTTATCGGTTAGATATACCGACTTTTTTTTTGTAGGTACATTGCCTACATTGGCTACAGTCTGCATTGTCTGTTGTCTGCATTTCCTACCCTTCTTTACTGCTTTGCTACATTTCATTACTTGATATTTTCTGTTGCTGTATACAGTGACTTGTTCGTTTCGCTTCATTTTCATGCAGGCAATTGTTTTGGAAATAATTGAAACACAAACAAGTCAAATTGCGCAGTTCTCTGTTTTCGGCCGATAACGGCCGATGCCGATTAATCGGTCGGGCTCTAATTGTGTGTTGTGAAACATTTTTGTTTACAGGAAATCTGAAAATGGATTACAATATTCATAAAATATGCCGTATTTGTCTTGAGGAAGGTGCACTGACCTCCATTTATAGCACGGAATTCGCTATGATGCCGTCCACCATGATAATGATGTGTGCGAAAATTCGAGTGAGTTTGCGAAAGTTATTTCTAATATTGGGAAAATTATAGAAAATATCCACCAATAGGTTTATAAAACTGATGGACTGCCAGCAGTAATATGCAATAATTGTATATACCGACTCGGAGTGGCCTACCATTTCAAGCAGGAGTGCGAAAACTCGGATATGCGATTGCGTCAGTATTTGGGACTACCGGATAGGAGCAGCTATGGGTGAGTGATATGTCCATTAATAACATTTTCATTTTGCACATTCCATACATACGTTGATTAGATTTTGCGATGCGGAAACCAATACGGAAGTGGCTGTCTCCTTGCCTTTGAACGAGAAACCACACCCATTCATCGAGGAAGACGCCAATGATAACTCGGACGAGGAAGATGAAACCAGCGGAAGTGTCAGCAAGAAAAGGTATACAGTTAAATTACTCCCTTGGAAACTATTCTCTCATTTGTATCCGTCCAGCAAACGTCGTTCGCGTTATAACCGGAAACCGCCGGAAGAGCACAAAAAACGTGGACCCAAACCGCTGCCCAAACTGCCACAGGCCTGCTACGAATGCAACAAGACATTCAAATGCTCTGCCCAACTGCAAATGCACATGCGCACTCATACGGGCGAGAAGCCCTTCGGCTGCAACTACTGTCCGCGTCGCTTTGCCCAGAAGTACAATTTACAAATCCACGAGCGAACTCACAGCGGCGAGCGTCCGTTTCAATGTGAAATCTGTTCAAAGCAATTTGCCGCACTGGGCAACTTTCAGGCTCATCAAAAAATCCACAAAGGCGTACGCGATCAACTGTGTCCCGTCTGCCAGAAGTCCTTCTACAGCTCGGGCGACCTCTCCAAACATATGGTAACTCATACCGGCATGAAGAACCATCATTGCGAGTGCGGCAAGTCCTTTAGCAGGCGGCGCGATATGCACGCCCACAAACGTAAACTGCATCAAAGCATACAAGAGCGCAGCGAAGAGGATGACGAGGAGGCTATCGACACCGATCCAGTGGTGGTGGGCAGCATTAATGTCAATGATAATTTCAAGTGTCCCGACTGCGACAAGGAGTTCGCCTCGGCCGGCAGTTTGAGTGTACACTTTCGCACTCATGGTAACAGCAATTTGCTGAATCTACCATTGGGCGGACAAATGGCACATCCACATGCTCATCCGCCCCCGCCGCATCATCACTATCATCCGGCAACACATCCTCACGAGAGTTTGCATCCGCATGCCCATCATTTGTCCCTGAATGCTGCTACGTCCATGCAGACGAATCCCTCAACAGGCATGGCCATGTCGCATGCCACAATGGCACATATGCTGGCGCCACCTCCACCGCCGCCACATCCACTTCCGGCATCGAGCGCCACACAAAGCACCATAACCATGATGCATACACAAAGACTCCATCCGTACTGATTGGGACTGTGTCAAGATGTGGGGTGATTATTAAAACACATTTCACCACCGAAACACGTTGATTTTTAAATGAAAATATTGGCCCTTAAAGGTCCCCACACACCAACGCGTAATTTCGTAGACGCTGCGAAACTTGCTCAAAAATTGTTCTTGAAAATGCGATAGTTCGTTTCTTTGAGGAAAATAAATAAATTGTATACATTTTTATTTGTTTTTATGAAATTTTTCACCGCAAACAACTCATTTTTATTCGAATATCGCCTTTTCAAGAACAATGTTTTAGCTAGTTTCGCGGCGTCAGCGAAATTTCGCGTTGGAACTCATCATGATTGCAACTAAAATGCAGAAATTCCGCCATTTAAATTCCAATTTACCAAGGGAAAACGTCTATTGTGAATGAAAATTAGATTATACCCAACTTAAATGCGCATGGATTTCCTACAGTATTTGTGGAAATACGATTCAAAATTAATAAAATTAGGCAAAGAAATCATAATTACTGACTTTTGAATTTGAGTTGCTAAGTAAAGAAAATAATTTAAAAGGTAAAGGTGCGTTTAGATCGAACGTACGCAACTTTAGTTGTCTTATAGTAAACGAAATTTCTTTCGCACAACCGTTTGCACTGCCTGAATATATGTTCCCGAACACGCATCGGAATAATATGTTGCAGAAACCAAATATTGGATGGCCAACATTCGCCATCCAGAGAACATGTTCTCATGAAATATTGCACACTAGCAAAACATGTCTGGATGGCCATCCAATACATGTTCAGTGAGACTGAAAAAATAAATACTTCTCAAATACAACTCTGCACATTAATACCACACGGCTGGAATACTATTGTGAATGGCTAGTTATATCAACAAACCCAAATTGAGTTGAGTTTTTGCAAAAAGTTGTATTTTTTTGATAACAAATTGCAAAACTTTAATATAAAAAAAAAACTAACAAGCCGAAAAGTGTAAAATGGACCTTCAGAAAATCTGTCGTACTTGCCTGGGTCTGAGTGGGCCGCTGCTATCGATCTACGATGGCGGTGGCGCAATTGGTTCTTTAGCGGACATGCTTAGTTCATTCACAAAGATGAAAGTGAGAAGGAACAGTAGTAATTACAAATATTTAAGTAAAATATTCTTTTTTGTAGCCAAAGTATGGCGATAACTTGCCAGAGAAGGTGTGCTTCACCTGCGTAAGCGAAATCAATCGTTGCTACTTCTTCATGATGAAATGTGAACATTCCAATAGCACGCTGCGCCAAATGGAACCCAATGCACTTCCCGAAGAAACGGAAGGGAATTTTTTCAGAGTAAAGGTAGCCCAGTCTCACAAATTCGTTCAAACAGTGGATGAGTCCACAAAGCAAACCCGCACCGTGGAGGTGCAAACAGTAAAAGAAAGTGAAATTGCGAAAAGACACCAGGATGTGCAGACTTCGGCAACACTTTCGGACGAAGAATTTATAGCGTGTGGGAGAAACGCTAAAGCAACATCAACAAGGCCAGCACGGCAGGTATCTCGGAAGAGGAAGTACAGCGAAAGTGTTGACTCGGAGGAGGAGCAAAGTGACAGCGAAATTGCACGCAATGATCGCTCAGCGTTGACAGCAGCCCTGCAACCGAGACATTCATTGGTGGACGACTCCAACTATGTGGAATTGCTGATTAAAAACGAGGTGGACCTAGAGAATGAATTTGAGGAGGACCCCAGTGCGGCCACTCACACCCATTCCGAGGAATACGATAGGCTGTTATCGTTTGCGGCCAATGCAACAACAGCACGCTCCGTTCGATCAGGCAATCCGAATATGCGCAGCAGTGGTGGACAGTCTGGCAATCTTATGACATTTCAACCGGTGCTTTTAATGGGTCATGAAGAATTTGGAAACCTGGAAACCAAGGAGGTAGTATTTTCTATTTTTTTTGGATGGCTAATAATATTTAATGTTGATTTTTTATGCTAGGACATGGAAAGGTTGCTCGTGAGCAAAGACAAAATCATAGTGGAGGGTTTCAAAATGAGAAAAAAACTGTCCAACGCAGACCGAGTGAAAATATGCAAGACCATAGTTCATCATTTATTGCAGGACCACGAAAGACGGTAAAGAAACCAAAAATAAGTTGAAATATTTATAAAAAAATAAAAATAAAAAAATAAAATAAAATATCTTACATTTTTAAAAACTTATTCCTTTTTCAGTTTGTCCACGCGTGATATGGAGAACATCAGCTTAGTAATTTGTCAAGTTTTCCCCGGTGAATTGCCAACCACGTTTTTCCAGAAGTTTTGCCTTGGTCGGAAAGCCAACGGTAAACTTTACGATCAATATAATAATTACAGATCTGCATTGGCTGCGGCCGGCTTAATTAAGCGTCGCAGTCGAGCGTACAGAAAGGACCAAGCCGTAGAGTCCTTGAGACAGGACGAGGGTAACTTTCCCATTCTATTATGTTCGTGTTGAGAGTGTTAACGTTAACGAATTTTCCATTCACTTTGCAGTAGCAACTGACGAGGATGCTTCGAAAGGCGATATTGAGTTTTTGAAATCGAATACGTCTTTGGAAAGTAGCCTAGAAGTCTGGAGCAAAACTCACAATTACCGACAAATTGAATTACTGCAGGATCAAATTTCCATATGCGACTATATACGAAAGTATCCCATATTGGAGCAGGAAATGGGCTATCAGTTGGTCAGTTTTTATTTTAAAAAAAACTTAAGATTTTTTAAAAATAATTTTAATAAATTTTTAAACTTTAAATTGTTTATAGCTCTTCATTGATGTCAAATTGAAATTGAATCATGACATTTCTCTTTCAATACCCAGCCATCTGCCTGCGAACTTACTTGCAAAAACAAAATACTCTCGAATGGAGCCCGTACAGAAAATTTGCGAATTAATAGAAAAAGAACCGAGAGGTAACTATTGTGTGGGTGGGATTTATATTGAATACCCAGCGGGTCTCAGGGACCACAGTAGAACATAACATTTTGAAAATTACCCTAAAAGACGGTCCAGACTAGGTTTGATCCACGTAAAAAAGCAATGGACGAAAGACAATTTTAACCGATTATTTTTCGATATTTTATCGGTAATTTTCGATTACTTTTCGATATTTAATCAAGTATTTATTTTTTCGATATTTTAATATTTAATCGATAATTTTTCGATATCCACAATTTCCACTTCATCCCGATCCAGATACAAACTTTGTTCCAATTCGAATTTGTTCCGGTCCCATATCGTTGCAGTTCCATTCCGTTCCCGACATATTTTTCAATCAAATACAAAAAACGGCGTCCAAATCGGTTCAGTATTTTTGAAAATAAACAAAAATAAAGAAATTTTACGGCCATTTTGTCACTTATGCGATGTTGCCCATTTTCAAATAAAAGCATAAAGAGGAGGAATCAACCGAAAAAAAAGTTAAGCGATTACTGCTGACAACGAAGCACTTAATGGTATTTTTCCCGCTGGGTATTTTGAAAACCATTGTTAATATTTTGTAAACAAATGAGATACTATTGTGAATAGCAAATATTTTCAAAACTCAACTAATCTTTTTGTTCCAGGAACCACCAGGTCCATATTAACCCTAATGCTGTTGCCATTTTTCTTCCCCACAACTTTGCAACGCGGAAGCTCGAGATGTCTGAAACCCACAAAATCCGAATGCGCTGACACTTTTATATGTCATTTTATGGTACTTTTTAATAACTGATAATATTTTTAAATTGAGTTAATAATTTCTCTGTTTTCAGAACTCCGCATCGGCCACTGCTGAAATGGAAAGAATTGTGGCCAACTCGCCGGACAAGTACAACTCACTGAAGCCACGCATATTTTTTATCGGTTCGCAGGTTAAATGCGCCTGGGTATTTGTGGGCCATGTCAAATATACCTTTCAAGATTTGAGTGAGGCCTTGAAGTGCGTCATTGCCGCTTATTTAGCACTTAATATAGATTACCCACCGTACTCGGAGAAGTCGTGGTACGTTTTGCAAAAATATATTTTCAACATAACCACGCCGAATGATAAAATGCTCGACGGTCGAGTTCGAACGGTGGCAAATGATTTAAATTTAATTCACTGATTTGGTAATTTAAATTTCATTATAATTATTAAATGTGAAAAAAGTGTAATGCATTTTAATAGTTTTGTCGAATTAACTTGAGTTTTTATGAGCCAATTTACACTATCATTTTCATGATGAAAAATCGGAAAAAGAGCTAATAAGAACTGCTGTAGTGAAAACGGGATAGAAAATTTTGCACCAAAAATCCATACAAAAAACATAAAAGGTGGCAGCTCCATACTTTGTTTATTTACATTTTCATATACGTTTTCATAAACTGTCGAATTTCGGCCTGTCCAGGTCAGTGTAAATTCTAAAAACGGCATTGCCATGCGGCATGGAAATGATAGTGTAAATAGGCTCTATGTTATTTTTTGTAATTAAAAAAATTATTTTATTGCAAAATGCTTAAATTTAATAAAATATTCAATATTTACGCCCACTTCTTCAGCAAATTTTTTTTACGATTCAAATTTCTTATAAAATTGGTTAAAATTTTTAAGGGCAAATCGAAATATGGGAGGCATAAGGTTAAAACAGACGTCAAATGTTCTTCAGGCTATTGTGAATTGTTTAGTTTTGACAAGAAGAAGGAGTCGCTTGTCGCTTCTCAACTAAAAATATTTGTGTGTTTCTGCTTGACATTTTTACGAAACATTTAGACAATTACAACAGAATTAAATAAATATACGAACGTGGGCCGCGCAAAATGGAGATTGAGAAAATCTGCCGCACATGCTTGAGTCTGAGTGGGCCACTTCTATCGATCTATGATGGTGGTGGCGGCAGTGGTACGATTTCGTCAATGCTTTCTTCTTTCACCAAAACCAATCCCAAGCGCGCGGACAACTTACCTGAGAAAGTCTGCTTAGCCTGCATAAGCGAAATAAATCATTGCTACTCCTTTAAATTGAAATGCGAAAATTCCAATCGGACGCTGCGGCAACTGCTGCCCGATGCTTTGCCAGACGAAGCGGATATGGTAGCGACAGTAAAAGTACAGCAATGCCACAAATTTGTGCAAACAATTGGGGAAAAGGTGAAGCAGGTAACGCAGGTGGCCACGGTGGAAGTGCAAACAATCAAAGAGGAAAAGGCTCACCGGCATGTACAAACGGAAGTGCAGACCTGCGAAGTGGCCACTTCGCCGCCGCCTCTTAACAGCAAGCAACAGAAAGTAAACAAAATTAAAGTGGATAAAGTTGGAATTCTGGCCGAGGAGCCGATGAAAGGCGAACGGAAACGAACCACACGCAGTACAACTGCCCAGAAACAGGAATTAAAGAGAAGATGCAGCCAAGAAGACGTCGATGAATTGGAAAATGTGAAAAATGACAATGAAATCATGGTGGAGCTGGACAATGATGATAATGATGATGATGAGACAACTGAATTGGTGGAGGAAGTAGCAAATCCGGAAACTGATGCCCCTCAAGCAGACGATGACGAGGATAATGCCTCTTACTACGAAATATCTTACTCAGACTTACCCGAGGACCAACACATTTACACCGAAGAAGACCAAGTAGACGACCACGAAATGGAAGAAGTGACCGAAGAAGGTGACGAGTCTGGCGCCCAGCATCCAGACTCCGACTACAGAAACGGCGATGAGGAAATTGTTGCAAGTACTGCCAGGAGGCAAACACGTTCACGAACCGTGCAAAAAGTCGAGCTGAAATGCCCCAACTGTGTGATGACTTTTGTCAGCGAGAAGCGTCTGAAGCGACACATGTTCAAGCGACATGGCTTGACTCTTGCGGAGCAGTCGCCGCCCGCCGAAGCTATCCTGTCCGATGAGCTGGTCCTGTCCGGGGAAACGCATGCCTCTCTCTTGGAAGGCCTGCAAGAGGAAGTCGAATTGGAGAAAGCCAACTCCAAGCTGCAAGCATCTGTGCCGGCCATTTTTGCCGCAACCACACCCTCGCAGTTGACATTCTTCTGCGACCGTTGCGATGCCGGCTTTGCAATACAAAAATCACTGCATTACCACATCAAGCAGAACGCTTGCAAGGTGCAGAGCTATCAGTGCGATGAGTGTGATCGCGTCTTCAATTCCGTGGAGAACCTGGGCGAACACAAGGCCACGCATGTGCTGTCCAATGTCTGCAGTGAATGCAATAAAATGTACGAAACGAAGGACGAACTGACGCGGCACATGATCGATGAGCACAATCGCAAGATACGGAATCAGTGCAGCGTTTGCAAGAAGAGTGAGTTTTTACATAAAAAGTAAACAAATTTAAATTTAATTTAAAAAAACGTTTCTTTTGTGTTTCAGTTTTCACCATGCTTTCCGCTTTGAAGGATCATATGCGCGTCCACAGCGGCGAGAAACCCTATATGTGCACTTTCTGTGGCAAGTCCTTCAGCCAGAATGCCAATCTCAAGCAGCACATGATGCGACACTCCAAAGAGAAGAAATTCAAGTGTGACGTGTGCCCCAACGGCTTCATCACAAAGGCCGAACTGTACTCGCACAAGCGCACCCACACTGGCGAGCAACCGTTCACTTGTGACTTCTGTTCGGCGAATTTCACCACATCCAGTTCGCTGGTCAAGCACAAGCGTAAGCACACCGGTGAGCGGCCGTATGGTTGTGAAATTTGCCCGATGCGTTTTACCGCCTTGAATGTGCTGAAGAATCATCGGCGTACCCATACCGGTGAGAAGCCGTACCGCTGCAATTTCTGCTCGAAGGGATTCACTCAGAAGGGCGATTGCCAGATACACCAGCGTACGCACACCGGCGAGAAGAAGTACCTGTGTGAATGTGGCGTGAGATTCACCCATTTGGGTACATTGCGTGCACATGAACGTACACACGTGCAGAATTGTTCAAAGAGGCGACGCACGTCCTCGCCTGCCGAGAGCTGCGAGCCACGAGAGAGAACGAACTCGGTGCATATTACTCTAATCGATGTGGATGAGGCAGATGACGATGACCGTGACCGTGACCGTGACGTGGAGTCGACTTTTGTGGCTTCTTCGGGCGATGAGGATCTTGTGCAAATGGCCATGAATGACATGTGTTGAGTAACATTTGTTTGTAGTAATGTTTATCCGTACTCTGTTGTAGTCTTAAGTATTTCCGTTTTACTGAAATGTATTTAATTTTTTTGTTTTTTTACTTTGAAAAATTGTAATAAAATAAAAGAATATTTTCAATTCGAAAAATGTATGCTCCCAGGAAAAATGTTCGAAAAGTATGTCAAATTTCAACAGTAGACCTTTCCCAAGTTAATAAAAAATGATACCCAAGTTAATAAAATTTTAAACTGTGAAAATCATTCAAAATGAGTAAAATAGGCTGTTCCTAATTATCATTACCTTCAGGGAATATGGAAATATGGAAAAAAATACTGGTTGGACATTCACTACCCATCACAAACACAGGGATTTTATAATATGCACTAGACTAAATATTGCTTTTCGCAGTGTTAAATTCCAAAATGGCATACTACAATTTGTCGCAAAAATTTGCGTCGGCGGATCCAGTCTATCTTCCAGTAAATAACACTTGGACGCCAGACAAAAGTAGATTAAATGTGGAAACATTTATTGCGACTCTGACCGTCAAATGTAACCTGAAATATTCATGCGGTGATTTCTAAAAAAAAACTCAAAACAAATTTTGGAATTGCTTCGTTCAATTACTTCGACGGAGAAAACATACAAAAAAAAACTAGAGAGTGAACAATCTTCGACTATGCCGAAGCTGAAATACCCCCCACACATCCATTTAGAAGTACCTCGAACCGTTTCTAAAAATTTCCAATCCACCACAAAAAAAAAATTTGTATCCCAAGACCCCATTTGACCTATTTATAGGTGGGCTTGGAAGCTCGGACCATGTTAAATATACATTTCCAAACATTTCCAATCGAATACAGCTTATTGCTTGGAAAATGTTGACCATTTTTTTCGTTATATGGGAGCCACGCACAGTTTTGGCCCGATTTGGCTGATTCTCGAATCTCCAAAACTGAGACCGCTATCGTGCGGACGGACCGAAAGACGGACGGACAGACAGGCGGACATCGCTAAATCGACTGAAGACGCGATGCTGATCAAGAATAAATATACTTTTCACACGCCTCCTTATGGGCGTTACACACGTTGTGTCAAAGTTAGTATACCCTGCCACAGTGAGTGCGGGGGTATAAATATTGATAAAATATCGTAAAAAATCGAAAATTTATAGTCTATAAAATACTAACCAACAGTCGGAGATACTGAACTGGAAAAAGAAGTTGATGGAATTTTTGGGTTGTCATGAACCAAACAACCTCCGAAAAGGGACAATAACGTATTTATAAGGTATTTACATTATTAATTAACAGGGCATTGAAAAATTCAGATTGAGAAATTATTCTATAATCTTTTGACAAGAGTTTCGCTCGTGTTGAATTGGTCAAAGATTTGGGCATCTACTTTGATGCGAAGTTATTATTTAACGCTCATAGAGATTATATGATATCGAGAGCAAACTCGCCACTCGGTTTCCTAAAGTGAAATGCAAAGGAATTTTTAGACCCTTTCATGTCTAAATCGATTTTCGTAAGTCTGGTCAGTTCCCTTCGGGAATATGCGAGTTTAATTTGAAATCCTTTCATCGAAAGAATCCAAAAACGATTTTCGAGATTTGCTCATTGACGACAATTCTCTTTTGATAATATGCCTGCGTACAGAGCTCGCTGCCAATTTCTTGGCTTGCAAAGTTTAGTTGTTCGCCGTAATAAAATTGATTGTCCTGATTTGCTAATTCTAATTTCTTTTTATACTCCAACAAGATATCTTAGAGAAATATGTTTGTTTAGTGTTTTTAGTCAAACAACCAATTATGGATTAAATGAACGAGTCTCTGAGTGTTTATCTCTAGTAATTTAGTATCTAAGTATGAAGACTTTAGTGCTACTAGAGCTGAATTCAAAGAACTTGTTTTTGATTATTTTAAGGATTAGGTTAAGTGTATCTGTAAGGGCAATAGCCCAGAAGATAAGTAAATAAATTTACTTTTTGTATTTTTTTTCTAGTGCTTATGACAAAAGTGAGTTCTACTTTTCAACTACCCATACATTTTTACTTTCAGTATTCATTATCTTGGGTGGAAACTTGTGTCTGACTCATTTCGATGAAGTCTGGAGTGCTTCCAATCATAGCTTTAAATACTATTAATCTTAATGCTTTAGTATGTATCCACTCAAAGTAACACTTAAAAACAAATCAAATTTCGATTAATATTTGAAAATAATAAACATTATAGGTTAAAATTTGCCAAAATTGGTTTAAGCTATTCTCGAATGGATTCAGTGAAACACAAAATGAATTGGGGAGCAGTTGTAGTTCTTTTCTGTTGTATATTCGCAGAATTTGCAAATGTTTGTCTATACATCAAATTACCTATATAAATTCGCAGACTGGACTGTGCTTCTTTTGTACTTTCCAGGTATCTTGCCTATTCAAGATGACTAACCTTTTCTGCGAGTCCTTCAACGAATCATTTGTTGTGGTTAAAGAATGTCGTTTGCGCGCCATCAAACGTGACATTACGGTGGCGAATATAAACATTGACTTTCTGCATGCGGCCCATAAAATTAATGTAAGTTGTGTGAGTGTGAATGGAGTTCAATTCGTAACCTTTTCACTTTTTTTTGTATTTATTTGAAGGTGGAGGTCGAGGTCTTGAAGAAGGCCAATGGGTATAAGCCATTCCCAATGAAGTCTATGATTGATGCATGCTCATTTATGAAGAAACGAAATGACCCCATTGGGGGTGTCATTTATGATCTGATCAAAGAGTTCACCAATATAAATCATACGTGCCCATATGTGGTGAGTGGATGAGTATTCGCGTATTCCAATAATGTTTATGGTCACAATTTCATTTCGCATTTCATAGGGCCCACAGATTCTCAGTGGTTTTTTTCCAAAACACGAACTATTGAAGTTGCCTTTCCCCACGGGTGACTATGCCTTGTGGATAACTTGGTATTTGTATTCGAAGAAGACCTTTGTTACCAATGCCTATTGGACATTTACCGAGCAGCCATGGAAATGAATTCAATAAATCGATTGTGAACAATTGAAATAATTAAAAACAAATTGAGAAAAAAACAATTTACGAAATTAGACTTTTATTGCCACACCGAACCAAAAAAAATGCTAAAAATACCATCAAATCTTCAAATTTCGTTGACAAAATATGGCCGATAGTGATACATATCAAATTACATCTTTATCATTTATATGGAAGAGTGGGGAATTGATGGGATACCAACTTAATTTTGATAAGGATCCAACGTAAATTTACATGAGAATATTCGCTCCAAAAAAATAATTACGAAAATGGAGAAAAAGAAAATGAGAATGTATTCGTTTTAGAAACGACAAAAAACGAACACATCAAAATTAAAGATGTTTCAATTTATGTATGATGTCACAATTGATATGACATGTGATGCTTATTATGATGCCTGAAAATGTCGCAAAAGAAAGAAAAATAGATGCGAATTGCATTTCACCGGCTAATATTTCAATGTACCCCTTGTAAAATTTATGCCCTTCAATAATTTTAGAAATTGAATAGAATTTACAGAGCTTGAATTCACTGTAACTACGTCACTACACTAGAATTTGATGAAATTGAGCATCGAAAAACTAAATAATCACTTTCACATGCATAATTTATCTTAGTGATCATATATTTCCATCCATAACCGCATTATTTTCATTTGTTTCAACGTTGACAACAGTTATTTTAAGTATTTTTCTCTTTATTTCAAAGTTGTTTCCATTAAGTTGAAAAAATGAAGGAGTAAATATGATCGTACTTGATTTTACTATGTTTTTTGCCTGAGTATACAAAATGGTTTCTGTATTTGTGTAATTGTTTTGGCACAGAAAAATTGGCAGAGTTCTAAGGCGTCTAAAATTATTCAACGCCCGTTTTTTATGGTGGCACGAAATGCATTTCGTTTTCAAAAGTAAATTTTGGAAACGGTCCGAGGTTCTATGTAGTATTAGATCAGCCTAGGAAATTATTTTTTCGATTGAGGCGCCTCCTAATATGTTGTATTGGGTGTACAAGTGATTGTACCAAAGTTTCACCCCAATCGGGTATCTCTAAACCTCCCCATTTTTTGCATTAAGGTGTTAAACTCAAAGGGGTCCAATACAAAATGTTAAAAGAGCGGATATAGACTTATTAGCTTGTTTTTTTTAGAAACAAGCCTAATATCCCGGCGTTGCTCGGACATATACTTAACGTAGTGAAAGTACCTTCCCGCAAACCTTCCCGTGAACCCCCATTAAACGGAGCATAACATACATAATTTCAGAACTCCAGAACTGGAGTCAGTCTATCAGTAATTAATCGTGACAAACACTTTTATAGACATGAATGAGTCGACTGGTTCTGTGAGCGATTATAGTGTTTTTTTCTTAATTTTGATTAAAATTCACTGATTTCACGAAATTTGTTGTCGTTTTTATTTTAGATCGGTGGAATTTTTTTTTATCAAAATTTTTTGTTTTGTTTATGAATTTTTTTTTATAAAATAATTTTTTTGAATTGTCAAACGCTCGACCTTTGCCCAATTATGCTTAAATGTGGGTTATGTTTTTTGGAATTGAGAGCTTAAAACCATGTGCCGTTGGAAATTATTCAATGGAAGCCCGTAAGCATTTTGGAACAGTGAATTGTATGAATGCTAACACGCTCCTTTGACCAATCAAGCCCAAAGTAGTACGTAAACCTTCCGGAGCTCACAATTAACCTATGGTGTAAGTATGGTTCTGATATGTTCGGTGGTTTAGCCGTGATGTTCACTCATACCCAACAAACACAGTCTCAAACGTTTAAAAACAACCATATTTCTCGATTCGATAACTAATGTGATTCTCGACTCGTTTTCAAAGGTTACTTCAACAAATAAAAAAGTGAAACGTTAATAATTTAATTTTTAAATTATATCTGTAACTTTTATTTTGTTTAGTGTAAACAAAATTATCTCTACTTATCAAATATGCAATAAAAACCAAAATACAATTTTAAAATTAATTAATTCAAGTTTCACTCTTTTTATTTGAAGTCGATTTGAGAATTAACGTTTGAAACCGACTCGAGAACTAACCCCTATCTCGAATCGAGAACTAACTCCCCTTTTTATTGAGAAAGCTATGATTCTCAAGTCGGTATCGACTCGGTTTCAAATGTTCGACATTAGAGAAAAACCTTTGATAACGAGTCGTTCTCGATTCGATATCAAACCTAAATGTTTGCTGGGTATATACGCACCAACGTTTTAATATATTCAGATGATAGCCATTAATGAACGCTAAACACGCTCCGAATAAGGACAATAACGTATTTATTATTAACATTATTAATTAACAAGGCATTGAAAAATTCAGATTAAGAAAATAATCTACTTTTCGGATTAATATTCCAGTGCTTATGTCAGAAGTGAGTTCAACTTTTGGGCTACCTATTAATTTTATACTTTCAGTATACATGGATATTATATAACCATGTATTATCTTTGGTGGAAACTTGTGTCTGACGGTGTATTTATCCACTCCCTTGAGTAATTTAGATGAAGTATGGAGTGCTTCCGTTCGATGCTTTATATACAATTCAACTTAATGCTTTCGAAATGGCTCAAAGTAACACTTAAAAACAAATTAAATTTCAATTAATATTTGATAATAATCCACATTATTGTTTAAAATTTGCCAAAATTGGTTTAAACTATTCTCGAATGGGTTCAGTGAAACATAAAATGAATTGGGGAGCAGTTGTAGTTCTTTTCTGTTGTATATTCGCAGAATTTGCAAATGTTTGTCTATACATCAAATTATAACTATGTGAATTCGCAGACTGGACAGTAGTTTTTTTTTTCATTTCCAGGTATCTTGCCTATTCAAGATGACTAACCTTTTCTGCGAGTCCTTCAACGAATCATTTGTTGTGGTTAAAGAGTGCCGTTTGCGCGCCATCAAACGTGACATTACGGTGGCGAATATAAACATTGACTTTCTGCATGCGGCCCATAAAATTAATGTAAGTTGTGTGTGTGTGTGTGAATGGAGCTTAATTCGCAACCGTTTTTATTTTATTTATTTGAAGGTGGAGATCGAGGTCTTGAAGAAGGCCAATGGGTACAAGCCATTCCCAATAAAATCTATGGTTGATGCATGTGCATTTATTAGGAAACGATCCCATTTTGGGTATAATTTACGATCTATTCAAAGAGTTCAGCAATTTAAATCATACTTGTCCTTATGTGGTGAGTAAATGAGTATTTGCGTATTCCAAAAATGTTTATGGTCACAATTTCATGTCGCATTGCATAGGGCCCACAGATTCTCAGTGGCTTTTTTCCAAAACACGAACTATTGAAGTTGCCTTTCCCCACGGGCGAATATGCCTTGTTTCTGACCTGGCATTTGTATTCGAAGAAGACCTTTGTTACCAATGCCTACTGGACATTCACCGAGTAGCTAAATGAGTTATATAAATCAATTGTGAACTATTGAAATAATTAAAAGCAAATTGAGAAAAAAACCATTTACGAAATTACACTTTTATTGCCTTTCGCTTTCAACGTGTTGAGAGCAAATGAAAAAATTTTGATTACATAAAAAAATTATTTATAATTAAATATGAGAGTTCAGATCAGATAAGCAGCAGATTTCTAGTAAAACTGACCAAATGGCTGTTGCGCCACTTGCGTGGGTGACGACATTTGTGGTGCTGCTATGGCCGCAACCGCAGCACCACCGCTCGTCATGGGCGGTTCGCCGTTGAACCAATTTATCAACGTATGATGGACACTCTGGGCGCACTTGCGCTGGTCGGCAATTAGATTTTCCGAGTATTTCACATGATTGGCGTAGGCCTCCTTCTCGTGCTGGACATCCTTGGACATGCGGTGCAAATCCTTTAGAATGGCTGAGCCCCACAGTTGGACGTGTATGTCGGGTATTTTGGAGGCCAGTTGCATGGCGGGGGTGACCATGTTCATGCTCTCCTTCGAATTGCCAATGCTGAGGAAGACATGAGAGAGTAGAACCAACGAGCATGAGGTGAGTCGATTGAGATCCTCGGCATTGGCCATTTTCAGGGTTTCGCGCAGGAAGCGTCTAAGTGAGTGACAGAAGTGCATAAATTCGCAAATTAATCAGAAAAAACTAAATC
This sequence comes from Heteromyza rotundicornis, assembly GCA_951394025.1. Taxonomy (NCBI): domain Eukaryota; kingdom Metazoa; phylum Arthropoda; class Insecta; order Diptera; family Heleomyzidae; genus Heteromyza; species Heteromyza rotundicornis. The sequence goes on from OX596012.1 coordinate 12,982,275, forward strand.
GTTTGACTTACTTGGCCTCGTGAAAGCTGCTCTTGTGGAAGGCATGCAGTCCCTGCACATAGTAGAAACCGCCCATCAGTGCCTGACTGCTGTACGTGTGCGTATTCTCCGTGGACACGGCTTCCAGTATTTGCTTCAGATCCGTATCCCGCACCGATCGCAAGTAGATGATGGCCAAATTCAGATTGGCAAACAGCTTCAAATCGCGTTCGGTTGTCTCGTTGACACACGCGAGAAACTGGCGTTCCGCATGATCGAAGAAACTCGTCGACATGGAGTACAGCCCCAGCAGGCAATGCAATTGAGCCGAATGCCGTCGCAGCAGTGTGCGATTCGGTGGCGCCAGGCATACATCACGGGCTGCCGCAATTTCGCGTATGGCCAAATCACGATTGCCCATGACCATGCGACACATGACGATGTGCTCGAGCAGGATCACCTTGAAGACCGACAGTATGGGCTTGTCGTCCTGCGCCTTGAGTTTCTCGATCTGGGTGAGAGCCTTTTCGGTGTACTTCTGGGCCTTGTCCATGTAGCCGGCCATCATGGAATGCGATACGGTGACCAAATAGACGAGAACGTATAATTGCTCTTTGGGCAGCCAGACAAACATCTCCAAGGGATTCTGGCCGAAAATCACTGCAAGTCAGGGGGAAATAAATAAAATTTTGGGTGAATACATTTCACTTCTCTCACCTTCGTCTGTGGGCCAATTGGGCGCCATTATGGTTTGTATGGACATTTGCAGTTGCTTCAGGCTGGGCTTCACCGTCTTCACCTGCCCGAGTGCCAGATAGTAGCACACCTGCAGCACTAGAAAGAACACCTTCAAGTACTCCTTCTGATGGGCATTGGTAATGTGATGATCGATAATGCCGCCCGCCGAATTCAGCAAGGCCAAGACATCGTTTGTCTTGCGTTCGATCATCAGGATCATGGCGCGCGACAGCAGGAACAGCACCTTCAAATATGTGCCACTCGATTCTTCGGCCGATTCGGCTCCCACGGCCAGCAGTTCGGAGGCTAGAGTGTACTCTCGGTCCGAGGCATGTATCTGGGCCAATTGCAGTAGCAATTTGCAATGCCACGAAACGTTGTTCTGCGATAGTTCGACGGCCCGCCGTAGCATGGCCTTGGCCAGCGAACTCTGTTCGGTTTGTAGGTGGAGCTGGGCCAACAGCGAGGCCGTATCGAACTTGACGTCATCGAAGTTGACCAGCGGCTCCGAGAGTTTCCACGCCTTCTCCAGATGCTGGCGCGCCAGATCGATGTTGTGCGTGTAGGCCATGAGGATTTGGCCCATTTGAAAGTGTGTGCGTGCCACCACTTTGGAGGGCGGCTGGAAGGTGAAGAGCGCCTGTAGGCATTGGATGCATTTTTTCACATTTGGTGGTTGCGACGTACGGAAGTATTCGGCTAGACCAAGCAGCGAAATGTAGCAGGCGTCCTGCGATGCGGTGGTGGTCATGACGGTGGAATGATGCGGTTGGACTAGATTTGTGCTTCTATTTTTGATAAATTTGCAAATTTACTTTTCGTTGTTTATTTATTTGCTGGCTCCCTCCTAAATTGCACAAAGCCGCTTCTCTTCTTCTTGTTTAAATTGGTTAATTCGCAATGAAGTGCAAAATTTCCAAATGCCAACTTTCCATTGTGAATGCTCTTAACCCTTTCATGCCTAGTAATTAGAGCCCGACCGATTAATCGGCTTCGGCATCGGCTTCGGCCGTTATCGGCCGAAAATGTACATTCGGCTTCGGCTTCGGTTTTTCCAAAAAATGGCCGAAGTTTTGGCCGAAGCTTTTAAATTTTTTTCCTTTTTTTTTGCGACACCGAAAACCAAAACTAATTTTTTACGATACGATTTTCTAGCCCACATTGCATCTAAACGGTCTTACTGATTTTCTTGAGACTTGAATGTAAAATTGTGTAATTGATGGAATTTCCAATGGGACATAAGAGGCCCACAAAACAAAAAATATGATTAAAATTTGAATTAGTAATCATCGAATATTGAGTGAATCTCGCCTCAAATTGCGTGGCACGGGGTTACAGCTGCCACAAAGTACATCCTTGGACATTTTCTGGGTGGATTACTGAATTTTAAATATAGATTTAGAAGCTTACTACTTGCCCTGATGTCTATGTTAAAAGGAGTCCTGGTAAACTGTATGAAATTTCAAATATAGGGGAAGGAGGCTCACGGAAGGATTCTACCTTTTAGAAATGTAGCCCAAATTGCTGCACCAACATATATGAAAAGGTGCTGAAATCCGGGACCGATTTTGGTAAAATTTTACATTTAAAGTTCAAAGTTTCACAGGTGGTTTTTACCATCAACTAGAACATCCTTTGCCCATCACCTGACGGATTTGGGGAGTCCTTAAAAAACAGCTACTTAGATGGATTTATTCTGTGAAGAATTCTCTATCATTTCTTCTAAATTCCCATTTTTTTAAGCTTTACTCCAAATTTTTAAAAGTGATTTTAAAAAAATCCAATTGTTCTTACACGGGATATATGGGATAATTTGAGGCTATTGTTAGTTTTGACCTAGGAGGCCCAAATTTGTTTGTGAATTCTTTTGGTTACTTTTATTATTTGTTTAAATACATTTTTAGTTCCTTAAAAAACTAAATGTGTATTTATATACTCGAATTTGAATGAAAATACACGAAAAAACAAGTTTTTAAATGTTTTTTATTTAAGTATCGGCTTCGGCTTCGGCTTCGGTATAGGCCTTCGGCGTCGGCCGAAGTAATAGGCTGCCAATTGACCTTCGGCATCGGCTTCGGCTTCGGCCTGAAAATGCTTATCGGTCGGGCTCTACTAGTAATGCTAAAAACATCTGGAATTAAATTAAATTGGAGTAAAATGGAAGAGAAATGGTAATTGTCTAAAAATTATCGGCAAATAATCGAAAAATTACCGAAAATCTATAGAAAAACCCCCGGTTATAAAACAAATAATAAAAATTTAAAAAAATACAGTTCAAAATGGGAAAAATACAAGAAAAAGAACCGAAATTATTGTAGCAAAATGAGCAAATTTTCCACTGCCAGACGTCAGATTTTTCCACTGCCGTACGTCATTGAGAGAAGAATTGAAACGATTCAGGGTTACCGTTTTTGGCATATTTGATTGGAAATGAACTAAAAATTTTCTAATATGCTGAAAAAAGCAACGCCGATAACTGATTTTTGAATTGGAAAGAACGGCATTGAAAACGAAGGCAAAGAAAATCAGAGACAGTAATTAAAATGAGGGTATTATTTGTACTTGCCTCACCTGGTTTACTCCACCGTGGGGTTCACCGAAAACCTAACCCTAAGGACAATATAACACAATTTTTCTAAAAAGGGACATTTTTTTTAAAATTTGGTTTTTTTTTAAACATATTTTTATTTATTTTGATGATTTTTTTAAAATTGTAAAATTGTGGTTTTTGTGCACCATCATTCACTAACGAAATAGGACCAAAACCTTGCCTACAAAATTTGCCGTTTCAATTTTATTTGTATCTATTTTTTCGATTGTCTTCGTTTGTACAGAACTAGTGAGGGTGCAACCAGGGTTGGCAACCGAATCGAATAAAGGTTTCGGTTTCGGTTTTACTCCCACTTGCCAATCGGTTTTGGTTATCGGTTTCGCTCCTTGATTTTGAAAAGGTTTCGGTTGGTTGGAGCGATTGAAAAGGTTTCGGTTTAGGTTTTAAAAGGTTTCTAGATGGCCCAATGTTAGGAAATTTTATATCAATTCAATATAAATCAAGGGTGCTGAATCTAACTACATTTACCGAATTTCCTTATCTAATCGCATTTTCAAACTAATTTCTGCTTAAATTTCTAGTTTTTATACCCTACACAACGTTTGAAACGTCCATAAGGACGCATGTCCGGTATGGATAAGTATATATATGCATGATCAGCATCGAAAACAGATTTAGCCATATCCCCGTCTATCTGTCACCATACAGGCTGGAATGTTTTTTTTTTGAGACATCGATGTGAAACTTTGGGTTTACGTTTTTATCTCCCAATTGCGATCAAGGCTGCCATATAAAACTACGAAAAAATAGCGAAAATTTTCCAAGTCTTTTCAAAAACCATAAAAATGCCTGCGCACACAGAGGCGTCATTCGTGCCGCAGGCGGTTTCGAAATTATTTTTTGTCACAAATAATTGTATTTTTGAAAATATAGCGTTTTTTATACAGCCTGTTTCCATAGCAATACAATAAATAACAAACACAAAAAGCCAGTTTCAAAACCAATTCGAATCAGTTTGAAAATAAACCTTTTGACTGTTTCCATAGTAGTCTAATAAATAACAAACGAAATAGTAATTTTCAGAACCATTTCAGTCAGACTTTTTGATTGTTTCCATAGCAATATAATAAATAACAAACAAAATCTACTGCGGTGAAATCGCTGCCTGTGTGAGGCACTTTGCGTTTTCGAAGCTAGATTTTTTAAATATGGAAATGGTTCTGAAATTATATAGCGAATATCGCCTCTGCGTGCGCCGGCCTTATAAAAAGATTTATTGAATATTTAAAAAAAAATATTTCCTATATTTTAAAAATATATGAAATAAATAAATGAAATACGATGAATTTTCTCTTAGGAAAAAAAACTTCAAGTCAATTTTGTGTACGAAAACCTTTTGAAAACCGATTAAAAACCCGTAACCTTTTCAATTGGTTTTGGTTGAACCCATTCAATCGGGTTCGACGAATCGGTTTCGGTTTAGGTTTCGCTCCCTAAAATGAATCGGTTTCATTCGGTTTCGGTTTCGGTTACGGTTTCGGTTGCCAACCCTGGGTGCAACGAAGAAAAACCGCAGTAAATTAATGAGCTTCGTTGAACTGGTGATGCGTTACCTTTCTTTAATTTTCGCTAGTATAGTGAGTAATTCGCATATTTTAGCCACTTTGTTAGCGACGAGTGGAAATTAAGACAAAAAAACCTAAGTACTTATGAGGCGATTCGTGATTAAAGAAAAACCTATTTTCTGAACTTTTTTCCTGGTTGGATTTCACCTAATAATTCAACAAACTCATACATCTAAATATAGTTCAAAGTTTTTCAAATAGTTTTATTATTATTATTTTCAGTATTTCTTGTTTTGTCTTAATTGTATTAAATTTCAAATTCATACATTTAACAATATGGTAATTCAATGTAAAAAGAAAAACACAAAACAAAATTTAAAAAAAACAACTAAATAAAGTTGATATAAATTGAATTTGCAAGGTTTAAGTATTTATTCAGCATTGGTTGAGAGCAAATATACAATTTTAGGTTAATACTAGATTTTTATAGTTAAACATTTATATATATGTATGTAGGTATATGTATGTATTAATTTTAGTTTTACAAATAGGGCTTCGCTTATAAATTGAATTTTGAATTAAATTATTTAATTTTTTTTTTGGTTAATTCGTCTTTATTTTCCATGTTTGCTTTAATTTTTTGTTTTACAATCACTCCTAGGTAGTACTTATGTTTAAACAAATTCAATATCAATTTTATAGGTGTTGGCTATCTAAAACTCATTCACAGTCGCGCAATTAATTCATTTAAAATTAAAGATTTCATTAAAATGTAGTATGGAAATGTGGAAATTAATATGAGATTAGGGTTAAGGTTAAATTTCTTTTTGTGTGTATATTTTATTCAGTTTAAGTATATATTTTCTTGATATTCCATCTTTTTTTTAATTCTTTTTGGATACATTGATTTATCTTATCTATTTAGAATTTAAAAATTTTTTGAAATAAAAAAGAAATGTACTTGATCAGCAGAAAGTTGTGAATTTCCATTGTCAACAGAGTATTGTCAAGCTTTCAAATATTTTTTATAATTCCTGTCAATTACCTACTTGGCATCTGTGCAGAGTTTCTTGTTCTTTTTCATCAATCATCAATCATCGATTTTTCTAAATTTTTTTTAATTGAACAAAAAAAGTACATATAAGTATACATATATTGTTTAAACTTTAAAGCCTTGTTTTTTTTGTCGATTTCGTTTAAATGTTCGATTATTTTCATCAAGAGGCAGCACTTATCGATATCTTTTATATTTCCAACTTTTAATACTTGATTTGATGGTTTTATGCAATTTTTTTCATTTCAGTAGAATTTTTGTTTTGCTATTTTACTTTATTGATTTTTTACAGTGGATATATGTTATTTCTGAGCTAACAATAGTTCCTCTAATTGTATATTACATTTGGTTGCTTGTGGGTATGTATTGAATTGATTATACTTAATTTGGTTTAGAAAAGGGGCTAAATGCATTTTATTGATATTTCTTCTTGCAATTTGTTTATATTTTTCAAAACTAAAAAATATTTAACTATTTAAGGACAGATGGCTGATGAGGTGTATAATTAAAGGCTAACCGGGTAATTAAATTTTGTCGGCAGAAATTTGATAATGGAGCGGCCGCTTTCGAAATGTTTTAATTTATCAGACACTTGAATAGGCAAAACCAAAATCATATTAGTCAATAACACGGCTAGGTCGAAATTTTAACTATCTCGCGGAGTGCCTCTATTTAAGTTTGTTGGAAAGTGAAAAAAATAATTGTGATAACCGATTCCCCTCAAACGATAACCGTTTATACGCTTTGCATTTCATTTTAGCTATCAAGATTTTAATGTACAATCGTGCTATGTCCGTGTTTATGAAAATCAATTTCTTGATATTTTTGGATTCATGAGAATCGGTATTGAATAGTGATTTGTGGAAATCGTAATGAAAGTAATCGAAAAATGAGGCAATTAAAATCAATTTGTAAAATTTCTTTTTAATTTTTGTCAGTTTTGGAAAACACGGACATGCCATGATTGTGCTTTAAGATATAGATATGTAAGTATCGTAGTTATTCAGTCTAAAGTCACTAAGTACATTTTATTGGAGAAAACAATGAAGTTACAACATCTTCCTGTGCTATAGTGAACCCTCTATCTGTGATTACAGTATACAGTAGACCCTAGTCCAAGTTACAAGGGACGAAAAATCACTTTTTGGGCAGAGTGCTGACTATGAAATTGAGCTCTGTCCACTGCCACGCCCTAAAATTTTAAGAGCTTCTGTAATTCGGGTCTTATTCGCTGAAATTTTTGATTTGGTGCTGGGTGGTGAAAGGGCAGAGGGTTGACTATTCCCTCCATATTTTCAAAAGGCTATAACTCAGGCTCTATTTAATTACCGAAGTCCATTTGTACGGTTTCTTTCCTTTGTATTTTTAGACGACTTTGTTTCTGTAATTCACAGACTTGAAATCGTTTCTTCAAGTTGCAGTGGGCCTAAAATTTAATATCGGTTCCTAACGCAAAGTGAAGTTGCTTCACGGCATATTATACTCTCTTAAGTTTACCATTGTTTCTCCCCGGGCTGGAGTTGAACTCGACACTTCCCGATCGTAAGTCAGGTGTTCCACTCACTGAGGTACGGCCACCACATTACTAATGATATCAAACTAATTTTAGAGCATTTTTATCTTCAGATGTAATCTCAAAACTTTGCACTTTGTGTCTTCTGACTGAAGGATACTCTCTGTATAACTTATTTGTTTCCACTTTATTCAAAGTGTAAAACAGGTTCATATTTTTCAATCAATCAAATTCACTTTTACTCTTCGAAAACCTTCTTCTTATCGATTGTCAAAATGAAATTTTTTTTTTACAAAAAGACCAGCTTCTGTTTAAAGTATCTTAATGGACGTACGATATCGAAATTTTTTTACTATTATAGGCATTACGATCAGTACTATTTTCTGCAACTATTTAATTCCTCTTCTGTTTATTTTATTAAATAATTGTTAAAAAATATTGTATGCATCGATAGTTGTTTCTTTTTTAAAGCATTGTTAAATTTGTTCGATTATTTGTGTGAGATTACACTACGTTACAGTGAAAAAGAACTTGGAGCGGCACATAGTAATTATTTTAGATCGAGTCAAATAATTTTAATTTGACAAGATCCACAAACATGCACTCTGGTCTAGGATTTTTTCAAGGTAACGTATTGTTATTTTTGAATATAAATTTTCGATAATAATTTTGGTTTTTTTTTTGTTGTTTTTCTATAAAGTTAGTAGTTAATTAGTAAAACAGTCGTTGTGAACTTGAAACAAATCGATAGACAGAGCATGCGTTGTTTTCGTTATATTTTTAAATTTATTAAGGCTATTCATATATAGTTGGAAAGTCCTTAGGAAACACTCAGTCAAAACAAAAATTTTTGGATCAACCTTTCCGGCAACTGTGTGTTTCCGTGGTCTTTCTGTCTTTGAATGAATCGCCTAGTTGTTTTGTTATTTTTACCATAAGTTGATAAATATGTTTAAAAGAAGGACTACTTGATATAAAAAAGGTGATAAACGAAACTATCGAAAAACGTTTAAGAATCGATTCCATTGAAAATTGATGGCTCCACAGAGAGAACTGTTTGCAGCTGTCAAAAAATCATAATTGAATAGTTCAATATTATGACTAAAACTCATACTATCTGCGAATAGTTCTCTCTGTACATTCAGTATTTATTAAAGCCCGCAAACGTCAAACCTTAATTTCGATTAAACTCTCACCCAATTTAATCATGAGTCCCCCTTCCTTACTATGGACTAAGACTAGTTAAATACTAATGTTAAGTGGGGTATTATTTTTCATATTTAAATTTAACAATTCCTTTGATTTTTTCGTTCCTTTATACGAATATATTGGTATTAAAGAAGAGGCATAACCATAAGTGGATATAACCATGGTTTAAGTCAATGAAGGCTTGAAAAGTTATTTTAAGGTTATTTCTTTATATATGTATAAGTAGATATATTTATATGTATACATATCGTTGAAAAATCGTTAGTTAATTACAATTACAAATTACTTTAGTTAAATTACGGTGATTCGAAGCCGATGATTGTAAAGTGAGCTTGAACCATCGGCCTCTGTTTTTTTTTTGGGTGTACAATTTTTGTAGTTATTTTTTTTGTCGCTTTCATTTTCTTGTTGTTTGTGTTGTTGTTGGTAGTATAACTCAATTAACCATCGGACCACTCAAATTGTCCACACTTGCACTTTCTCAGCGACCACACACCAACTGGCACGCTCATAGTAGGACGAAACGATATGCAAACTGGCCACGTGATTGATTAACGCATCCAGTTCGCCTTCGCGAAAGACATGATAGTAGCGATGGTGTGTGGTGGCGCCACCTTGTGATGGACTGTCAAGTGAGGCGGTTGAGCTATTGGAATGCTCCCAAGATTCGGTTGAATGGCGATTTTGCAGCGACTGCTGTTGTTGCTGTTGCGGATTTTGTGGTTGGCAATTCTGTGCTTGTTGATGCTGGTGGCTATTATGTTGGTTCAGTGTCGCCTCTACTCTCCGGCCAACTTTATCCTCCTCCACTGATGAATCACATTTGATTGTATTCCGACTAGTCTTGCGTGAATATTCATTCATACCCTCGCCCAGCTGATCGCCACTGTTGGCCTCTAAGTCCTCGGCCTGGGCTGCCTCATCGTTTGCCTCGTCTTCGTCTTCTTCGAGTATAACATCATGGTCGATGTCATCGAGTTCGTCATCATCGCGTATCGAAGAGTCGCCATCATCTTGCAGCAGATAGGCAGTCTCTGGATTCAAATTGTAGTGGCGATTGCGTTTGTAGTTGAACTTGGAGATTTTACAATTCTCATACAATTGCAGAGTATAGCTACGTTCGTTCTCCTCTTCGTCCTCCTCCTCGTCTTCCTCGTGTATGGTAAAGCTGCGCGTTTGCGAGGACAGCGACGACGTAGACGAAGAGGTGGGCGATTGCTGGAGGCTGGGTTGTGTGGACAGATTGGCCAACATCAGACGACGTTCGCGCAACTCTTCACGCAAGGCGGTCAGATCACGCAATTCGCCATTGCGTTTCTTCGAACCACCACTGCTGCCAAAGGGATCATCCAAGTACTCGCCTATGTCGCCAATGCCATCCAGGCTGCGACATTCCGAGCGATTGTTTTTATCCTCCAGCTCACGCTGCAATTGAGCGCTCAACTGTTCGGCAAACTCGGCACAATCGGCGGGCTGCTTTTTGGACGAGCTGCCCGACTGGTGGTGTCCATTGGTATGCATGGGCAGTATATTGCTGCTGTCATCGTTGAGTATTATATCATTCGGTGCCGAGGGATTTATTTTCAGATCGCCATTGTGATACTGCTGTTGATTGACCTTGATCATATGATCGAAGTCATCGTGATTGGCTATGTCACTCTTGGCTTGTTCGGACTCTTTTGGCTGCTGGCTGTCTTCATTGGCCGCCGAAATATTGGCTGACTTGGGCGCACTTATGACACTGTCAATGGAGTCGGGCGACGAGGGCTCGCTAGAGTCACTGTCCAAATCGTCGGTGGCGGGATTGAAAAGTTCGAGCGACAACAGTTTCGGCATACTGCTGGGTCCCACTGAGCCCGCTGTGGCAGACGAGCGACGCACTATGGGGAAAGACTGACGCTGCAATTGTAGGGATTGCTGTTTGCGGAATTTCGGTATGGGCGGCAGATCCTTGATGGTCTGGCGTGTGATTCTGTTCGCCGCAGTGGAGAGTACCTGAGCTGTGAAGATATTTGCTTGGCTGGGTGGGTTCACGGGCACTGGTATTGAAACAGGTTTTGGTTCACTCCTCTCCGCTGGTGGCTGCTGTGGCTTCTGCTGAATGTGACTGGCCTCCTGCTGCTGTTTTATGTGCGCCTCATCGAAGTTGAAACGATTCTTGGCCACCTTTTCCTTCTCTTCGGAGTGCTCAGTGGCGATCAACTTGCAGGGTTGCGTGAGTATGGCCATTGCAGCTGTCACCGCAGCCATAGACTGGGGAGGCGATGTAACCGCTATTTGCGCTGCCGCAGGTGAGTGAGCGGGCGTGGGTGGACAGGGCATGATTAGGGGAGACGTTGGCACTGATGGTATACGATGATGATGCTGCTGATGGCCATTGCTGTTGAGGTTGTTGTGGGGGCAGCTCGATTTGCAGTGTTTCGGCTGAGTTCCGCCCTTGGCTGATTGCTGGCAACAATGGCCTCCATTGCTCGACGAGGAATTGCTCGAGCTGGAATTGGAATTCTGATGCGTTTGCTGGTAGTTGAGCTGCTGCTGATGCTGCTCGGGCTTGGGTATGAATATAACCGAAGCGAAACTATCCTCGGATTCGATGCTAGTGTCCGATTGCAGGCTACTGTCCTTCGACGAGTCCGAGCCGGACTCGCGTGAATGACGGCGCGCCTTCGTTTCGTTACTTTCACTCGAATTGTTGTTCGTGCAATTGCAATTGCTGCAGCCCTGATGATAGGCACTGCAGTAGCACGCCGTGCTCGCACAATCCGGACTGTTGCAGTAGATCACCGGGCTGGTGAACTTGCTGGCCACACCAATAGAGGTTTGCTTGTGCAACACATGCGGATAGTGGCTTTGATAAGTGCCATTTTGATTTTGCTGATTGTGATGGTGGTGGTGATGATGCTGATGCTGTTGACAGTGCGGATTGTGCGGTTGCTTCTGACAGCAGCAACCATTCGGTTCGGCGCTTGAAGTAGTCGCGGCCGAGCCCGCCGCTTGGTTGGCCGCTTGGTTTGTCTTGAAGTTTTGCATTATTTTGGTCAAACTGTTCTTGGTCACGCGCTCGAAACTGCCCGTTGAGCTTTTGATTTTGCTGGTGAAACCTTCGCGTATGACTTGCAAGCGCTTCGAAAACAGGGCAGACCGACAGAGGAACGCCTCGTTGAGGGACATTTGCTTCTGAATGCGCTTGCGTACGCGCTCCTTTTCGCGTATGCGATTGCCGGCCATTAGCTCTTCGTTGAGTGAGCTCTGTTTGCGCAGGAAGAGGCTGGCCTTGGCCATTTGGCGTGCCGTCAGGTGCGACTGGTGCGCGGGATTCGGGCCACTGCCGTGATAGCAGCCGCTCTTCATGTAGAGACTACTGTTAACACTATTACTACTACTATTATAGCTACTTATCATATGAAATGGGTTTTCTGGCAGTTGATAGTCTTCATCACAAAGCGATTGTTTCTGTTTTATTAATTTGGGACGCCGACCGAGCGACGAGGTGCCCGCATTGCTGCCGCTTGTACCCATGCCGGCAACACTGCCGCCCAGATTAGTGGGCGAATGACCATTCGAAACGGATGCACTGCAGTGGCCGTCGAGAGCCGAAAGGAATTGAGCGTTTTGTGTGGACGTTGTGGCTGTGGCGGCAGACTTGTAGCTGCTGGGATCCGCATGAAGTAGGGGACCACCGAGACTTGGTACACTTGAGCGTGAGCGTACAATTTGACGTGGTGGTGGATTGAGTATACTACCGAGACTGCGCGACTTGAGACCCGCGGACAACGGAGGATCGGGAAAATCTTCAAAATCCTCGAGGCGACGCAGTTCAATGGCAAATC